>CM061537.1:73879509-74058578 GCA_030545055.2 Neoaliturus tenellus | reverse complement strand
AGAATCCGTTGGTGCATTAAACATTGAATGGTAATAAGTTGTTAATCAAAGTACTGAATAATAATAAATTAAAGCTTTGGTGTACTATCTTTGGTTTGCTTTTGGTAGATTGAATTTATAATGACACTGGCAATTTAAATGGCATTTTAAAAAGATGATTTTATTTAGTGACTCTAGATTTAATCTGGTTTAATCTGGATTTATATGAAAGCTTTGTAGATAATGGCGAAATGTTTTTTTTTTTTTTTTTTTTTTTTTTTTTTGCAGTGGTTATGTTATGGTGCAGTGGTTATGGTTATGTGTTTTTTTTTTTTTTTTTTTTTTTTTTTTTTTTTTGAGGGAGAGGCGGAAAAATGCATTACGCACACAGGTGGCCAGCCTGTAGTGTGGGGCTCCCCTAAAAAACGGGTTTACCCACTAAAAAACCTCCTCTACTCTTTAGGAATCTAACCTGGAATTGTTTATCACATTACGTCAGGCTAGGCCTAAATTTGGCTTACGCCCGTGGGGCTCGCTCCTTATCCAGCCGCTCGATCAAGGGATCTGGGCCACTTCGCGGTCCAGATCGGTTTTCTTTTCCAGGAGGATGCCCCGGACGAACTGTGACAAACAATCCCAGTTGCCCTCATCCTCCAAAATCTTTTGGCAGACCGAGTCCACCGAAAATGCACCAAAGATTTGTGTGGCCTCCAGGCGGGGCCCTTCCCAACGGGGACAGCGGAAGAATGTGTGTTCCGCATCGTCGGGAACACCCGGGCAATAAATGCAGTCCGGTGAACCGGTCTTTCCCATCCGGTTCAGGTACGACCGAAAATAGCCGTGACCTGTCAAAAATTGGGTCAGGTAGTAGTCCACCTCCCCATGCCGCCGTTCCACCCATGGTTGGACCTGCTTGATAAGTCGCGCAGTCCATCGTCCTCGGGTGTCGTGCTCCCAGCTGTGTTGCCACTGCTGGAAGGTTCGGGAGCGCTCTTCTGTTCTTGCCATGTCCTTGCCGATCTCGCCTTGTCTCTGATAAATCGCTTTCCTCTCCCCTGCCAAGAGCTTGACAGGGATGACTCCGGCGACCACCAGGACGGCAGGCTCGGACACTGTCCGGTAGGCGGAACACACCCTGAGCGCAGCTTGACGCTAAACCCGGGCGAGTCGCAACCTGTAGCACTCCTTATCTAGAGCGCCTGCCCACACCTCTGCCCCGTAAAGGAGCACGGACTGGACCGCGGACATCAACAGACGTCTTCTGCTGGATCGGGGACCCCCGACATTGGCCATCAGCCTACTAAGGTAAGTGACTACCTTAGCGGCCTTGTCCGCCGTACGGAAGATCTGATCCCTCCAGCTTAACTTGGTGTCCACCATAACCCCAAGGTATTTGGCGGCACGAGTTGATGTGACCACCTCCCTTCCCACTCGGAGTGGGACGACGGTGTCGATCCTCTTTTTCGTGAGGATCACAATCTCCGTCTTACTGAGAGCAAGCGAGAGACCGTGATCTGACATCCAGGTGTTGACCACACGCATGACTCGGTTCAACTTTAGTTGGGCCAGCTCAACGTTGCGTGCAGCAATGAGAGCTGCGACGTCATCGGCGTACCCAACCAAAGTGGTTTCCTCAGGCATCTCGGACCTCAGGAGGCTGTCATAGGCAACGTTCCAGAGATCCGGGCCGAGTATTCAACCTTGTGCGGCACCAGAAGTGACTTCCATCGTCCGCATTCCGTCCCTCGTGTCATAAATCAGGCTTCGAGAGCGTAGATAATCCTCGATGAGCCGCAACAGATATGCAGGAATACGAAAGGTGTTGCGAAGCGCATCCAACATATCGACCCACCTCGCCGAGTTGAAGGCATTCTTGACATCAAGCGTAACAAGAAGCACTACTCGGCGGGAGAAATGGTTGTGGCTCTCGGCTCTCTCCACAGCTCTCTGAACTTCGGTGACAGCGTCAATCGTTGACCGTCCCTTTCTGAAGCCGTACTGACGGGGGCATAAGTCCCCGGCAGCTTCCACGGCAGAAGTCAGGCGGGAACGGATCAGCTTCTCGAACAGCTTCCCAGCCGTGTCCAACATGCAGAGAGGCCTGTGGGACGACGGCAGCTCGGGATCACCTTTGCCCTTGCTGATCAGTACAAGCCTGGCTGTTTTCCAGGGAGCCGGAAACACCCCTTCTACCAAACAGGCGTTGTACATTCTCAACAACAAGTCAGCGTTGATTGAAAATACTTTCTTTAAAGCCTCACTGGGAATCCCATCCGGGCCAGGAGCCTTGTTGCTCTTCAGGGAGAGAACGGAGGTTTCCAGCTCCTCGAAAGTGAAAAGTGGAACGTCCTCTACCCGTCCGAAGTCAACCGGCGGTCGCTGTGGATGTTCAGGAAACAACGCAGCGACGATCCTCCCCATGGTGGCGCCCTCCATGATGGAAGGTGGAGAGCGGGCGCCGAGTTTCTGTGTTACAAGTTTGTAACCCAGGCCCCACGGATCGGAGTCAACGTCGTCACGAAGTCTCCTCCAGCTATTCGCCTTGCTCCTGTTGATCGCCTGGCGGAGAGATTTTCTCGCAGCTTTATAGGCCTCCGACTTACGAACTCTGCCTGCGGGAATTCTCGCTCTTGTGGCGGCTCGTCTAGTTCTTAAACATGTTCTTCTGAGTTCCGCAATCTCTTCAGTCCACCAGTAAACGGGTTGTTTGTCGCGTCGGGGTTTCCTTCGCGGCATAGACTGGTCGCAGGCCGAGACGATCAGTTCCATCGTGGATGTTACTAATGCCTCGGCCCCAGCCTCACCAGGATTCCCCTGCGCTCCCCGAGAGATGACTTCGGTGAACTTGACCACGTCCAGTTTGTTGGTGTTCCACCGGCGTGGCCCTTCCCGAAATGCGGAAACTCGACGATTTGCCTGATCATGCAGGTCAAAAACGATGTATTGGTGGTCGCTACCCGTGTAGTCCTCCACAACCCTCCAGCCAGAGATCCTCGGAAGGAGCGCCTCAGACGCAAAGGTGACATCAGGGATCGTGCCTCTCAGCCCGGGGCGCCGAAAAGTAGGTGTGTCGCCCTGGTTGAGGACGACAAGACCGGCCCTGGCGATGAAATCCAGGATGTATTTCCCCCGGGAGCTGGTAGAGGGCATTCCCCACTCGACGGCCCTGGCGTTGAAATCGCCACCAACGACGACATGCCCGGTGGTGCCGAGAACGCACTCCTCTAGGCTATCTATCTTGTCGCGGAAGTCCTGGACGGCCTCGTTGGGTGTGAGGTAGCAACTGAAGATAGTCACGTCCCTACACCGAACCCAGACGAATCCTCGGCCGCGCCCGTGACTCCGCACCAAGACATCTCGTGTATTACGTGCCCAAAATGCAGCAGTACCGAGGCTGTCCGAGATCCAAATGTTTGGGTCTCTGTCCCGATACTGTTCGCTGATAAGGAGCGCGTCAGCACCAAGTTCTCGGGCGAGCTGATCTAGAAGGTTATCAGCTCCCCAGGATCTATGAAGGTTGGCCTGGAGGATGCGAATTACCGGCCGCTGCCTTTTGTCTGTTCAAGTGCGGCTCTGAAGGCACCGCACTGACCAGACCCGGGTAAGTGACCGAGGGCACTGGAGCCTGAATCCTTGCAGAGGAAGCAGGAGGGGCTCGAGGAACATTCCTTACGTTTGTGGCCCTGGCTTCCACACTGGAAGCAGTTGGCACTCCTGTCGGGCCCTTTACAGTTTCGGGAGGAGTGGCCGAAACCGAGACAGCGGAAGCATCTCGAAACTACCACCCTCCGTTTGAGCCTGCAGCTGACCCAACCGACTCTGAGGTGCTTATTGGCGTGCTTTTCGCCCATCTCAGCAACAGCCATCCGGAGTTGACTTCGGTTGGGCTTAGTCAGCCATACCCTCACTCCATCAGCCGGTATCTCCGGGAGTGCCACCTGGATCGCACGGGTCACCTCCTCTTCGGTGGAGAGGGCATCAAGGTCCCGAATCTCGACCGAACACTTCGGTTCTAGGGCCTTGATTGAGCCTTTGTCCCCAAGTGCAGTCTTGAGGGAAGCGGCAAAACCAATCTTGTCACTCGACTTCCCCAGTTCGAGGAGGACATCCCCGTTCTGGGTTCGCCGAATAGACTTGATAACGGTGTCGGTCTCTTCCGGTTTGGCCTGCGATCTAATCTGACCCAGAACATCGGCAAAAGATCACCCCCCTAAGGGCTTGATCAAGATTGCCTCCGTCCTGGGCTTCTTAGGCCTGGGTTGTTTAGGCTTTCTGACAGACTTGCCAGAGGCCTCCCCAACCGGGTTTGAGACTTGCGTCCGCTCCACCCTCGACGCACTTTTCGAAGCCACCTCCGCTTGCTTCTGCCTCCTCCTTTCTTTCTTAGACAGGCGCGTCTTCCAGCCCCCCAAAGGTGTTGAGGCAGAGTTTGCTGCCAAGGCAGGATTAGCCGCCGGAGCAGGGACCTCTGCAGGAGTAGCCGCTGGAATCACGGCAGCGCCCGGGGCGGACTCAGTAGCCTGGACAGGAGATGTCTGCGATGCCGCAGTGACAAAAACCGGTCTCGGCACCGAGTCCACCTCAACAAGCTCAGGGCTTCCCGGCGAAGAACCGCTCTGCCTCTTCTTTCGCTTTCTGGCTTGAGTCTGAGACTCAGCCAGATGAGCTTGAGGCGAAGCAGACATAATTCGGTTTACAACGTCGCGCTCCTGCTTCATTGCCTTCAGCCTGATCTTCCGGCATTCCTCGATTTCGCCAAGGAAATCCTCGAGTTTCGGAATTCCGTCCTTAATCGCCTTGTTGACGTTCTTCTGAATAAGAAGAGCCTTGGCCATCTCCTTCAAAAGATCGTTCATTTTCTCCAGGGACAGGTTTTCCTCCTCGTTGGCATCGTCCTGCTGCTGCCGAAGCATTTGCATCTCGAATGCCGGACGAAGAGGGCTCTTCCTGGGAGGAATTCCTTGCATCCCGGTTAGAGGTGTTACCGGCTCAGTCACCCCCATACCCAGCTTAACCTCATCCTTCTCCTTTACGGTTACGGCCGACGATCCGGCGACACCAGCAGCCTTGAACGGGATCGGTGGAGGGGAGGCTTTAATTCCCCCCGTCGGCGTCCCAGTCTTCGAGGTCGGAGACCTCTGCAGTTTTGAGCTGCGCTTAAAGGCGGCCTGCTCATTCTCCTTTAATTTCGTGTTTTGGTTTTGAAAATCCATACTTTTGTTTCACCAGCGCATCGTGCGGCAAGAGGCGGCCCTTCATTGGCCGGGAGCGGGTACACCCTCGGAGGTCTACCCCCCGTAGGAGATAAGACACCCCTACCCCAGGACTCTGGGGCCCGAAACCTCCGTTTGCCCAGCACCGATACACAAAATGTGCCGGACGTGCTGGGGGTCGCACTGTGGCAATGCAGAGTCCGATCTCTGCATCCATGCCGCACTTCCTGACTAAGGTCCGAAGCGGCTGGCTTCTGACGACACACTGGAGGAGACCATCGGCAGTGCGAGGCACACATCAGTCCCTGCAACACAACAGGGACACTCCCAGGACCCCCCAGCGTGCGCCGGTCGAAAGAAGGTGGAAAGACACCCTTGATTCGGGGTCGAAAACAAGAAGGTGAGCAAGGTTAGCTCAGGAAAGAATAAAGACGGTGAGCTAAGACCTGAAAGATGAGAAGAAAGGCCCTAGCTCGGGAAGAACTGTGAGGAGGGTCTCACAGCTTGGCTCAGGTACCCCGGGGTCGCCAAGAAACACCCGTACAGTGCAAAGCCCACTGCCCCTGAGGGGGTTATGGTTATGTTGCAGTGGTTATGTTTTTGGTCATGTTTTTTGGTTAGCGACAAGTCGTACCCTGAATGTTTGTTCTCATTGGTTACAAAGGTTTGTGGACAGTTAACATTCAACACTTTCTTCGCAAGTAAAAATTCCCCAAATAGTTACTTTATGTGATTTTTATCAGATATTGGATTTAATTAACATTTTAACCTCTCATATTTATGGCCGGATTATTACGAAAAATCTTTTTTATTCTATTGATATGTGGCAATACTAATTGGCCGACCGCGAGGGGTAAATTAAAATCCTGAAGCTATTCCAGTCAAACTAAAATATGTCAAATACAATATATAATTTGAATACTGTACTAATAGAAGCAATCACTTTACAAAGTATTAATTAAATGTTAAAAAGATGAAGGCGAAGTTGCATTCCTTATTATGTTTAAGTATGACATTTAACTTTATACTCTTTAAATATCAAAACATTAGGTTTAAACCAGTAATCTGAAGTTAAAAGTTATGAGCAAAGTTAAAAGTTATGAACTGTATACATGTATGATAAAAGAACCAGTAAAAGAAATAGAAACAATATTTGATTTCTTAAAATCATTTTTTGTAATTTCGAAATTTTATTCATGCCATGCAATATTTAATACTAGAGACACGAACTATTGGATAAATATGTAGGCCTTGTTATTTATCTGGCTTTCGGTTCAATATTATCCCAAGGGTTGGCTTCAGCCACAGCTCTGCCACTGCTGAACTATAATCAATTTTATATTAAAATTAAGAACACATTTTTGCTATGAATATGTATAGTCATAGAATATAAATTTCATAGCTCGTTATAGTAGAAATAATGTTTGTGTTGAATAAAACAATAAAACAAATAGTTTTAACAGATATTATTTTTGATTTAAGTTTTTAAATATGTACCCTATTTTTTATAAGGTAGCTGATTTTTTGTACCCTTAAATATACTAATATTTTTAAATACACAATAAAATTTAATATCCTACAAAACTAAATATTTTGTATTTTTCAGTTTTTTTTCTCATCTCATATTTTAAACAAAATGAGTATATAATTTTTCAGAACGTCCTCACGTCAATAAAATAAATTAATTTTAGTACTCAATCTATATAAATAAATCACAATCCCTTTTTTTGATGGGACTCCATAACTCAAGAACGAGTGCACCAAATTGAACGATTCTTTTTTTGTTGTGTTCCTTAATGCCAGGGGAAGGTTTGTGTGAAAGAAAATTTTTAATCCACCCAACCATTATTTAGTAATTTGACTTTAAAAATTATAAAAAATGCCTTTAAATTAGCATTGGTGGAAAATGCTTTTATTAAACTGTGAGATACAAAAGAGATAGTTTCCAATTACAAAGAAACTATCATGATTAATCAAATGCATTTAATGAAACATAACATACTTAGTATATGGTGAAAGGATTTCCCCAAATGAGAAAAAGGTTTATTTTTATAATTCGTGAACAAATAAATCATTAATATAAGGATTTGTAGGACAACGTTCTCCTGTAGTCTTATCCCAAACCATTAACAATGTATCCGCTAGATGGCAGCACCTGATATTTGAAAATTTCTAATGCCATTTGGTTTCATCATATGTAAGAAATACTAAGATTTAAATGAGTTAAAAAAATCATGTGTTTATTTGTTTACATTTTAATGTTTGTCGTGTAAAGTCATTTTTAACCAAGGCAATTAGTTTTAATTACAATCACAAAAGAAAAATACCGTATTTGTTTGTTATAATGCCACCAATCAGACGTGCTAACTTAGGCCGCAGAACTCGACATGCTGTACATGCTAGAAATGTACGAATAAGTCAACGTGAGGTGCAAAATGATATTCAAAGGAATCGCCGACATCAAGATAGACCTAGAAATGTATTTAATCCTCATCGAGCCGCCTTCAATTATAACGTAGCAATTGCTTATAGTTTACTACAGATCGTAACTATTGGATCAATGAACGTTGTTTGTCCACATTGCAAGGCATTTAAGTTTAAAAATGAATCACCTGGATTGTGTTGCGTCAGTGGCCAAATCAAATTGACACCATTGGTACCACCACCAGAGCCACTACACTCATTGGTTTCTGGAGTCGGGCCAGATTCTAAACACTTTTTGTCTCATATACAACAATACAATAATTGCTTTCAAATGACTTCGTTTGGTGCAACAAGAGTTATTCGAGATCAATTTATGCCAACTTTCAAAATTCAGGGTCAAATATATCACCGGACAGGCTCCTTATTGCCAACTCAAGATAGTGACCACAAATTTTTACAAATTTATTTTATTGATGATTCAGCTAGGCAAGTCAATCAGCGTTGTGCACACAACAATTCTGTGAAAAGATCAATTGTGGAACAACTACAAACATTTTTACATCAACACAACGAATTGGTAGTATTGTTTAAGACCGCATTAGAGCGCATGCCATCTGATGACCACAAAATTGTTATTAGAGCTGATAAGACCCCTGCAGGACAACATGCAAGACGTTTCAACGCGCCGAAAGTTGATGAAGTGGCTATTGTTGTCGTGGGTGAAAATCTAGACAACCGAGATATTGTTTTACATCGGCGAAACAATCAACTTCAGCGAGTGTACGAAACACATCGATCGTATGATGCCCTACAATACCCTATCCTGTTTTGGCAAGGAGAAGATGGTTATGATTTTTCAATGAGGATGATAAATCCAGCTACAGGCGCCGAAACTAACAAAAAGGTTAGTTCAATGAATTATTATTCATACCGACTGATGATTCGGGAAAATGAAGACAATCACATCTTGAAATGTAGACGTTTATTTCACCAATATGCTGTGGATATGTACGTCAAAATTGAAACTGAGCGATTGACGTTTATCAGGTTGAACCAGGCAAAACTCCGTTCTGAGGAATACATTCATCTTCGTGATGCCGTCAATGCTGACGGAAATGCACAGAATGTCGGCAGAATTACTATTCTCCCAGCAACATATGTCGGAAGTCCGCGACATATGCATGAATATGCGCAGGATGCCATGACCTATGTACGTCATTATGGCACCCCTGATTTGTTTATCACGTTCACGTGCAATCCAAAGTGGACAGAAATAATACAAGAACTACTTCCTGGCCAATCTTCCATTGATCGTCCCGACATAACCGCAAGGGTTTTTAAACAAAAACTAAAATCACTCATGGATTTCATTGTTAAGCATTGCGTGTTTGGCGAAACATGCTGTTGGATGTATTCCGTAGAATGGCAAAAACGCGGATTACCACACGCACACATCCTTATTTGGTTGGTTGAGAAAATAAGACCGAATGAAATCGATGCCGTAATATCAGCAGAAATTCCCGATCATGAAGAAGACCCACTCTTACATGAGGTTGTTACAAAAAATATGATTCATGGTCCCTGTGGAATGTCAAATCCCAATTCTCCGTGTATGATTGACGGAAAATGTTCAAAGCGATATCCAAGACAATTAATACCGGAAACAATTACTGGTAATGATGGTTATCCACTTTATCGCCGCCGATCCACTAATGATAACGGGAGGACAACAACAGTGAAATTGAACCAAAATGACATTGAAGTAGATAATCGTTGGGTTATTCCGTTTTCGCCTTTACTTTCTAAGACATATAGAGCACATATAAATGTTGAATATTGCCATTCAGTAAAATCTATTAAATACATTTGTAAATATGTGAACAAAGGTAGTGACATGGCTGTATTTGGAGTTGCTGCCGAAAATTCCAACGATGAAATCACCCAATTTCAAATGGGCCGCTATGTTAGCAGTAACGAAGCTATGTGGCGTATTTTTTCATTTGCTATCCATGAAAGACACCCCACTGTTGTTCACTTGGCTGTACATTTGGAAAACGGCCAAAGAGTGTACTTTACGGCGGAGAATGTTTTACAAAGAGCTGACAGACCACCACCAACAACATTGACCAGCTTCTTTGAAATGTGCCAGAATGATGAATTTGCCCGGACGCTGCTCTACTCTGAAATGCCAAGATATTATGTCTGGAATAAATCCTCAAAGAAATTTCAACGACGTAAACAAGGAAAACCAGTTCCAGGCTATCCACACATGTTTTCCACCGATGCACTTGGACGTCTTTATACAGTCCATCCAAGCCAAGACGAGTGTTTTTATTTGCGTTTATTGTTAGTCAATGTTCGTGGCCCAACATCATTCCAACATCTACGAACTATTAATGGTGTATTGTGTGCCACATACAGAGAAGCCTGTCAACATTTGGGATTGCTAGAGAATGATACTCACTGGGACAACACACTTGAAGATGCAGTGATTTCGTCAAATGCTAAACAGATACGGACATTGTTTTCTATAATTTTGTCTACATGCTTCCCATCAAACCCCATTGATCTATGGAACAAATATAAGGATCATATGGCTGAAGATATATTGCATCAGATGCTACTTAGAACAACAAATGAAGACTTGCAAATAAACGAAGAAATTCATAATGAAGCATTAATTTTAATTGAGGACATGTGCTTGCAGATTGCCAACAAAAGATTGATACATTTAGGAATGATAACGCCCAACCGCCCAATGCACGATGCATTTAATCAAGAGTTGAGGCGTGAAACTCAATACGATTCCGAGGCATTAAGAGAAACCGTTCAGAGAAAAATCCCACTTTTAAATCAACAACAAAAATATGTCTATGATACCCTTATGAACGCAGTGAACAATGAAACCGGTGGAATCTTTTTCTTAGATGCTCCTGGAGGAACTGGGAAAACTTTTTTAATCTCATTAATTTTGGCAACAATCCGATCGCAAAATAGAATTGCACTTGCACTTGCTTCATCAGGCATTGCAGCTACGTTGCTGGAAGGTGGTCGAACAGCTCATTCAGCACTTAAGTTGCCTTTGAATATGAAAACTATTGAAACTCCAACGTGCAACCTTTCGAGGAATTCTGCGATGGCCGAAGTGTTGCAGGAAAGCAAATTGATCGTTTGGGATGAATGTACAATGGCACACAAAAAATCTTTAGAGGCGTTAGACCGCACGATGCAAGATTTGCGAAACAACCAAAATCTATTTGGTGGAGCGATGATTCTATTAGCAGGAGATTTTAGACAAACTTTGCCAGTGATTCCAAGATCAACGCCAGCTGACGAAATTAACGCATGTTTGAAGTCGTCCATTTTATGGAAACACGTCAAAACACTCAAATTAAATAATAACATGCGAGTAGAGTTACAGAACGATCAATCTGGCAAAGTCTTTTCCAAACAATTGCTAGAAATTGGAAATGGTAAAATACCTGTTGACCCATTGTCTGGGTGCATTACATTCCCTGCCAATTTTTGTAACTTTACAAAATCAACAAACGAACTTATCGAGATGGTGTTCCCAAACATAGTTGAAAACTACAGGAATCATGTTTGGTTAAGTGGACGAGTTATTTTAGCTGCAAAAAATGTTGATGTCAAAGAAATTAATATTAATATTCAAAATAAGATACCCAGTGGATTGGTGACATACAAATCTGTTGATTCTGTTATTAACCAAGATGATATTGTTAATTATCCAACAGAGTTTTTAAATTCACTTGAATTGCCGGGATTACCACCTCACGATCTTCAATTAAAAGTGGGGTCGGCAATCATCATGTTGAGGAACATAAGCCAGCCACGCCTTTGTAATGGCACTCGGCTTACAGTAAAAAGTTTAATGAACAATGTCATCGAAGCCACAATATTACAAGGGAAGTACAGAGGCGAAGACGTGTTGATTCCACGGATCCCTATGATTCCAAACGACATGCCATTTGACTTTAAGCGGTTGCAATTTCCAGTACGACTTGCATTTGCTATGTCGATAAATAAATCGCAAGGGCAGTCGTTGAGTGTTTGTGGCATCAATTTGGAAAATCCATGCTTTTCACATGGCCAACTCTATGTCGCCTGTTCCCGTGTCGGAAACCCATCAAACTTATTTATTTATGCACCAGAAAACAAGACTAATAATGTTGTATACCAAAAAGCATTACAATAAAACGAGTTTGTTTTTTTATGTATATTTATTGTTATTTATTCCATTTCAAATTTAATATTCACATTAACGACAGGACAACGTCTGTCGGGTCATCTAGTTTTGAATAAAACTGATTTTGTGTTCTGACTCCTTTACCTATTTGCTATTCAAAGTCATGTAGACTCCAAACTCAATTAATCTTATGAAGTTAGCAAGCTCTCAATTAGAAAAATAAGACAATGAACTAAAGGAGAACAAGTTAAAGCTCATAACTGTGCATAAATAAAATGTTTCAGAAATATGGGAAAGAAATCAGGGAATAATGTTAAATACACCTTTTGGAACTGCAGAAAACTACTAAGAAGACGAAATATCAACTAGCTTAGGCATCCAAATGTTCTCTGAAAGTTAAAGTGATCTCTTGATAGGTAAATCTATCCTCTCTAGAGATCCATCGCGGATGTTATTGTCAGTTTCCAGCCTTCAAACAACAAACAACAACAAGCCTTGGAGGGATAAAAATCCGAATGATGAATGTACTTTTGTATGTTTCCAACATCATAATCGAAATAATGTTCCAATAAGATTTGAGTTAAAAGTCAAACTTTATAAAGACCCTACACACACATAGACAACACAAACGTTAAACATTACCTTTTGTCATTGATTGCTCTATCTTTAATAATCATCGAGTAATGACGTATTTTACAAGTAAATCGATGACGTGGAATTATAAATGCAAAATTTTAAGTTCGTTGATTAAATATTCTTCAAATGTTGTCCTCTATCAATATTTTTGAACGCGTTGCTTTTATAAAGCTACCGAGCAAGAAAGGAGGGGTTAGTATGACTCTATATTACTTTTTCTTTTAATTTATTACAATTTCAAGATTTGCATACGTTTTTGAAGTGATTTGAAGCTTTGTATAAAATTTTCTTTCGGGGAATCGTGGGCTATTGTAAATTGCTTACAACGGTTTATCGATAAATCACGTTTACATACATTCTAAAGCATTTTGTTCCTAACTCTTTTCATAAACGCAACAAGCCACAGACATTTATCAAGTAAGCTGGTGTTACTAAAACTGTTCCCTTTACTTATTACTTCAATTTACTTCCGTATGTTAGTCATTTTCAATTTTTTTCTACCCAATAAAAAAAACTTGGTCCATATTCAGTTTACAATTTAATATCCTTTTTTTTACAATGCAGAAGGGCGGCATTATACCTTTGTTCTTGAAGTGGAAAGCACCTCTTTACTTCGGTTTGAAACTGAAAGGTGTGTTCACGATACCGGGAAACAACATGTTATCACATGAGAGTAAATAGATTGATGTACAGTCCAATCGTAATTTGCCTTAAATAAAAATAATTTAAAATAAACATATACCTAAAACACTTTTTCATAAATAAAAAAATAATATAAAGTAAAATAAAATATAAAAAAAAACTCTAATTCCAGCTTGTACAGATAAAAATATTGCATAGTAACACATGTTATTCCTAACCAATGAATCCAACCGAAAAATATTTTATTTGATAGTTTCGTATAATTTTATTGGGATTAAAAAATCTTAAAATATGTGTAATAAGGGCAATTAAAAGAGGCATATCAAGTCCAAGCTAAGGATGACTTCCACTCCATTAGTCAAATAAATTGAAGCTTAGAACTTGTTTTCTCATAACTTTCCCCAGAAATTGACTAAAACTAAATTGATGGTAGGAAGTGAAAGCTACTGAAAGAATTACATTATAGTACATATTGTTATTAAATATTTTTTTTGACTGAAGCAGCCCATGTTGTTTTTTTTATTTTTTATTAACTGGTTTAATAAAATGTACTATGATAATTACTATTTTAATAGGATACTATAAACGACTTCGATAGCTAAATAAATAATTAACAGAAAATGTAAAGATAAAAAAAGTTGTGGATAAGTAATAAATTTTAGATTATTACATAAAATTCCTTAAAATATTCTGTTTTTAAAATTTTGAAAAATATTGAATAAAATAATTTTGCTCAAAAAATTTATTGTGTTACTGGTATTTTATCCACTCCAAGTACACATTATACATTAAAATTTAGAACTTATGCTATATAAGACACTCTTTTTTTATTTGAATAATACATTGAACGTAAATTAAAACTTATTTAAAAAACTTATACCGAATATTTTTTTATACATCTGTATATGTAAAATGGCATCAAAGTGATAGATAAAAACATAAATACAAAAAACATGTGCATTAAACACTAAACCATCTCATTTTTATCAATGTTTTCTAAATCCCGCTGAAATAACAACTAAAAATTCAATCACTGTAAATGAAATAGAACCCGAAACTCAAATAACAGAGATGGATAATTAAAATTCAACTAAGTTTACATAAACTGTAGGAGATATTCACCAATTGAGCTTAAGACCATTCAAGATGAACTCTCTTTTGAGGTGAAGTGCTCTCGGTACTGTGGGTTTCAACGTTAACGGGAATGTTAACAATATATGTTGAAACAATATTGTGAACACATGAGAGCGCGGAACGTGATAAGGTTTAATATGAGATCTCATCTCCCCGGATCCCTCCGAGATGGCGAATAGTTGTTCAACACCTTATTACAATATTTCCTATATGTTTCCCCTTCATTACTTCTATGTAATTTTCTGAGAAACTTTCTTAATGACGTCTGAAAAATTTTTTACATTTCAATGTGTAAAATTATGTACAATTAATAACGCTTTACATATTAATTATTTTGTTCGACGGAATGAATACCAACAATCGCGATGATACTTTGTCATATCTACCACAATCAAAAATAAGTTTAATTCAATTAATAATATTTAATCACCGTAGAAAACAACAAATATCTATTTATCTAAAACAAATTAAGTGGAAGATATTTGCATACAACTTTTTTACTTCGCATTTTGACTTGTAGAAAAAAGTAACGTTGTTAAAATAAGCAATAAGCAACAATAATGATACTACAAGTAAGATCATAAAGAGATACATTACCAAACCAAATACAAAAATGATGGATTGATAATGTTTTAGCAGTATATATATATATATTGTATGGCTTTCATAGCTAGTCACCAACTTCTAAAAATCATAGAAGACATTCTGCAGTGCAAAGCACCTCCTTTTATATATTTCAAACCATACTTAAATGGACGTCACTCTTTAAATAAATAATCACTGATACTACGTTTAACGCAAAAAGCTAAATCTAGGGTGCTAAGCTATTGTAGCCCAGCTTCACTTGCACAATGCAGACCGATCAACCCCTCGGGTAGGGAACTCAGTGGGTACTCTGTCACGATATGAGCTGGTACTCTTCTCCGCAGCCGCATGACTGGTCTCCTGTCATTCCCCATTAGTATTTGCAGTAATTACATCTTCATACTCCAGTGTGGAAGAGATTGAGTACAGTTCACTTCTTACGCGGAAGATCATTAGAGTGCTTACCTCATACTGCTAAGATCGGGCCAGATATCAAAAAGTGATTCCGACATTGGAACTGTTCACTGGGCTGTCCGCAGTGGTTTTCGGGACCTCAATCAGCCCATCCATCTGGGGTCGATAATCATGGATGGGCAAGTGTGGGGCAAGTAAGATCCTCCTATCATATTCCTTAAAGAGTGCTTCTTCGTCTTAGTGGTGGAGCGAAATTGCACAGCAATGGGATCCTCAGTACAGGGGTATCCATGAGTGTACTTCAAGCAGTCACGTTGATACAGGTTCTAAACCAATCAGAGCGTGGCATTTGACGGAAAGTGAACTTAATGCATATAGGTATATGAGGAAGAATGTAGAAATTATTCTGCTTCCACATCAGCAGATTGATCCATTACGATATGAGGAAGAATGTAGAAATTATTCTGCTTCCACATCAGCAGATTGATCCATTACGATTTATGTTTTACTTAGTTTATGTAAGTTACCTCCAAAGAGTTAGATCTAATGTCGGTCTTTGGGTGTAGCCGCATTTGGATGGGCGATCGCCTAACCTAAATTACAGTAGTCAAGATAGTATCATGTTTCACTTGTTGAAGCTCATAAAAGTTACGACGGTTAACAAAACTATATATGCCGTGGAATTGCATAGCCTAAGTATTGACTACAGTTAATTGTCTCTTTTCATTAATTTTAAAAATATTGCAAATGAATGTAGAGTGTTTTTTGTCCAAAACAATCGTATTATTATAATAAAAGAGTGCATTTGATAGTCTATAGAGAAAACAATGGAACGGATCAAGGACATTTTGGTGTCCATAAATTTCTTATGGTCCCTAAATGATAGGAAAATATGATATACCTGAAAAAATGCCTTATAACTCCGTAAAATGGAAATTAAACCTTATTTAGACTAATCTAAGACCTTATTTTGTTGATTTGTTTACAGGGTAGTTATGTACACAAAAGAGACAACTTCAACTCATTAATCGTTGACAGATAACAAATGAAAGAAAGTACAGAAAGATTGCAGTTATTTTGAAAGCAGTTAAAAAAATATTTAACTATTGATGCTTCGATAAAATTTTTGTTTCCAAATAAAGAGGCTATTTTTTTTTTATTTTAGCAAATTTCCCATAGGGAATAAGCTATTACCGTAGGTCTCATGGTAAGACCTAAGCCCGGGACCATGTTACTTTTTTGTTTTGAGGTGCCCAGAGACCAAAAATAATAGTCATTAAAATTATATATATATATATATATATATATATATATATATATATATATATATAAAACAAGTATTGAAATTACCTGAATACCCTTTAAATTAATTTTTTATTAAAAATAATATAAATTTTTTTTATAAAAAATGAATTTAAAGGGTATTCAGGTAATTTCAATACTTGTAATAATTATAATAGCCCTATTCAGTGAACTTAAACCTATAATATATATATATATATATATATATATATACATATATACATGTATATATATATATATATATACATGTATATATGTGTCCCTGGACACGATAACTCTCGTAAAAATGGTCCGATCGACTCCAAATTTGGTAGAGATGTGTAATTCTACATTTATTCAGATGAGTTCGTAAACCAGACATATGGACCAACCGGAAGGGGTAGTTTTGGGGGGTTTTGTACCCCAAAAATGGGTTTTTTGCATTTTTCACATGTAATTATTAAAAATTTTTATTTTAATCATTGGATTTACCTAAAAAAACACACAATTTAGTATTTTGAAGCTTTGCTCTATCTCCATTGGTTACCGAGATATTACAAAGTCTAAAGACAGTACATTGTATTTTGGGGCTCCAATGTTAATCTTATGGAGAATAAGGATGTGTTAATATTTTACTTTTTAAGCAATATTTTTGGATGAAACTTGGTATTTAGCTTCATTTGGATGAGGTTCAACTTCTTTAGTAATGGACAGATATTGATGAAACTTAGTAAATGGCTTCATATGGTCGCAATAAATTTTTTTTAAGATAAAAACCTACTTTTAGTGTTTCCTATGGCAGCATACTTGCATACTCTCCCTATATTTATCATAAGGAGAATAGACATTTATTTCCCTATTTATGAGCAAGTGATTTTATTTGGTTTACAGTTTTATGTGTTCAAAATTAATATTACTAATTTGGAAATTCGCTGAGTGCGCAGGTGGGGGGGGGGGGTATTTGTATTTACTGCATTTAAACCTATGACTTAATAAGGCAAAGGAAGAAATACAAAGAACAAGAAATGAGATATGAATAAATTGCAAAACAAGAAACCGAAAAACTTAAAACCCCCTTGAATGAGATTTAGTAATAGTGAAAAACCAAATACCAATTGGAAAGAAATTGGAATGCAATAAATGGAAATAATTTATAAAAATCTGTTATCAATGTCTTTTTTTTGTATTCCAACACTATATTTCAAAACCATACCGTATCAGAGAATGAACTATTATTGATAATATTGTTCACATTGCTACAGAAGTGTTAAAATTTTAGTTTAAATTTCATGGCTTCGGGTTTTTTTATACATTTTGTGACCAATAAAACACAAGAAACATCACATTTCATAAAAAATAAACTTAGAATTTTCACGTCATTTTTGACAGGCTGTTGGCTAGTAGTTTGATAAAAAACCCAATTATTGTTTCATAATTAGATCTCTCTTTCCCAATTACAGAAGTGCACATTAACAAAGGTTCACTTTAGCCATTAGTAATGAATTAGTGCAAAGCCACACATACTATCCTACAAAGAGATCCCATTGCTTCTACCTTGCCAACCACAACAGACTTATATCAATTATTCAAGCCCGAGTTTGTGGATGCTTTACTTCATATTACATGCAATTTATTAATATAACCTACATTACATAAGGGTAAAAGGTTTCTTAAATGTGTTTATCCATGCAGATGTATTAGGTGGCTTAATATTAAAAATAGAATTAGCTGATTACTAAGCTGAACCAATGTCTATTCTTATGTACTAATTTATTTTTTATTACAGTTCACCATTTAATAAAAAAATATTTACAAGAGTGAAATAGAAATTAACCTAGCTTTGTCCAGGTTAAAAAAAATAAAAGCCATTTAAATTTCTTAAATATAATAAGCAAAACAACATATGTGAGTAGGAACTTATTCATACTTGTTATTTGGCCAGAAATATATATGACGTAATTCATTATGTACAGAGATACAACTTGTCATCAATTACTATTTTATTGGTTTTTTAACTTTTGTGTGTGTGTGTGTGTGTGTGTGTGTGTGTGTATATATTTCTGGTAAATCTCTTTTCAAGTACAGGTTATCCAGTGTCCCGTGGGATAGCAAGAAAAGGTGACAAACGATCCAATATTCATAAATTCTGAGGGAAAGCTAGACCTAGAGTAATTTGATTAAAAGAAAAAAATATTGCTTCTTATTTGTTTATCTTTTTATCATTCTTCGCCTGTTCATTTATTATATACCCATACCCCAATATATAAGTTGACGTAGGCCTATTACTCAAAGTGGGCAGGCCTCTACACTGAATTTACGGACACATTACTGATGAAATTTATTCGTAAGTTGAGGTCAAACCAACATCATCGCTGCTTTAAATCCGCAGTATACCACATGTATTACTATGCTTTGAATAACCTTAATTTTAAACGTTCCTTATGTTTAATGGAACAGTAAAATATATCCAAATTAAATATAGTGTTCCATGCTGTTGTCTTGACTACCCTAAAACACACAATACAGTTATAACAAATATTAATCGTGCTCTTACCCGTTCATTCTTATAGTCCACTAGCTGTTTCCCGTCACGGCTTCGACCGGGATTGAATTTATTTTATATGTAAGTAAGCTCGTTTACTACGCTCATTCGCCGTCAGGTTTATCTCGTTCGCTACGCTCACTCGCCGTCAGGTTTATCTCGTTCGCTACGCTCACTCGCCGTCACGCTCAACTTATATATATAAGGAATCGCTGGAACTAAATGAAATTATAATTTTTCATTGAATTTGTTTCTTAGCAACCAATAAAAATAGATAAAATAGAGATTTTCAGATTAGTTTACAAACTATTGTAGTTATGCCCTCTCGATCAGAGCCCTTTGGATAGATTTCCACCAAACTTCACACGAACCATACTTAAATTATGCTTAATAATGCCTAAACTTGTCCTTACAATCTGTCAAGAAGTTTTTTAAGTCCATAGGCAACATACATTCATACTTCCTCTTTTATAGATATAGATTGTTAGCACTTGAAAAAATACGTTTTTCCACATTAAAAAACTACAATTATTTATATTGCTATTTCCTATTACATGTACCTTATAATAAAAACATTTAAACTCAATATACTTGATAGCTAAGTAAAAGACTCAACTCTTGAAAATGACATTGACATTTCGTTGGAATTGAAGTAGACTCTCTCAAGAAAATCTCATAAGACAAATGAGATCAAAATCAAATCTCTGCTCATCTTGCGATCAGATGGTGGGTTCATAGAATGCTGGAAATATATTTAGTAACACTATCTTATCTCGGTCTGATACAATATATTTTAATTGACGAATCAGGTAAAAATCTTAAATAATAATTAATTAAAATAATATCAACATATACGTATACGGTAAATTAATTTTTTTTCTTTTATAACTTTGGCTTCTAAAGCCAACTTTGTCAGAGACATAGACATATTAGGAGGTAATATTAAAAAAAAAAAAAACAAAAAAAAAACATATCATGTTTGAACATATTAAAATACATTTCTAATCCTTGGTCTATCTAAATTATAAGTTATATCAATATTATGTATTTTTATATGATTGTTCTAAAATGTAGATACTTTACTCTAAGAGTATAATTAATTGATAGCATTATAGAAATATCAACACAAAAGATGTTAAGTTATATTTTATTTGAGTGTGTTTCTATGCAAGTGACATGTTTTAAAAATTTTGACGGGGAGCGGTCCAAACCCCGGTTTTGTTACCATCTAACTTCAACCAGTTGTTGGATAGCTTCATTAATTATACGTCAACGCCAAATGGCAACTGGGTCCGGAATCGATCTTTTAAAAAAGCTACTAATTTTTCTGAGATCAGACCGGCAACCATTGAATTCAAAGGCGAGCACTATAAACACTAAGCTACACAGCCAGTTAATTTAGTTACAACACTAGCCTGATTAACTCCCTCTATTGCATGTCCAGTCGATTTAAAGTTTTCAAGGCCAAAGTTGTAACAAACGGTCTAGAATATTGTCTTGGTCTAAAGCCGGGCGTTCTCCGAAATGCGTTGGTCAACCCCAAACAACTGTTGAGCAGTTGGGGACCTAGTTTGAAAACAATGTGTGGTTATGTGGCCATGTTACATTTGCATCCGAAATTCGCTTTCGCTACATTTATAATCAATATTGTAGGTAATTAATCAATTCAACAATTGAATTGATTATCTATCTTATCTTATTGTATAATTATGGCATATAGAATAAAAAATAACGTTAATATAAGATAACTGAGAAAGGACTCCTCCCATAAATGAATGGCATAATTAAAATTTAACGGCATACAACGTCTACAAATCAAAGTTTATAGTTCAGTTTCACCGCCGTCGCGCCTCGATGTTGCTGCGACCCCTCGAGCGTGGTTGCGACTCATGCATTTGCCGAAGAACATCAAACTTGAATACAGTATCTCCAAAACCCTTAAGCACAGAGTAATAATTCCAAATAAAAAATTCTTAGGTTTTAGCGAATTTCCCTATAGAGAATACGCTATTACGGTAGTAGCCATGGTAAGATCAAAGCCCGGGACCATGTTACTTTTTCATTTTGAGGTCCCCAGAATCCAAAAATACCGTTCGTTCATTTTCATATATATGTATAACGATGTGATCTAAAGAGAGAAATATACCGTCACAGTATTAAGTAACGTAGTCTAGCTAGAGGTAACCGCTCATGTTTGTGCGTGTAATGTAGTCGAGCGGGATCAAACTGGTTAAAGCTCTACCACTGATCTATCACTTTCGAAAAAATAATGCACTCTGCATCGTTTCTTAAGTAACAATATGGGTTAACGGGGGCAAGAAATTTTATATTTTTATCCAACTTTAAACCAATAAATCTTTTATTCAACACATTTTTAAGGACTAGTCCCAATAAAAGTGTTTGAAATTCATATTAACCTCTTATGATTATAGTAATAGCTTCCTTAAATAAAACTCCTTGTTTTATTAAAAAATTGCACCGTTCGAACTAGCAACTTCATCCTCATCCTACTCTTATCCTACTCTTCATGTCAACTGCAGTTTTCAATTGGTAAGACTTGAGTGCATATGATTCAATCGACAATACTTACACATGGCGGTAAGTACATGCAGTTTATTAATAAACTTAATATTAAGTTTTATATGAATTTAAATAATAATTTCGCAATTGCAGAGTAATTCATAATTAATTCTGTAATGCCAGTGTAAAGATTAATAGTCAATTTTGGTATCGCTCACTTTACCGTAATTAGGGCAATCAAGCAGGATTATTTTAATATAAAAAACCACGTAACCAAAAATATTTATAAAAATATAGAGGAATTTATCTTCTTTATAAAGTTTAATAATTTTTAATATCATGAGCTCAAAATTGTTTGCTAAAAATTATTTAACTATTTTAGGTAAGGAGAATACGTATGAAATTGTTTTTTTCCTTGTCCAAAAATTAGTGAATATTTTAGTAGCAATATTTAAATCTGTTGTTAGTCTGGACTTAAACCATTTTTATAATATATTATTTTATAAATGTTTAACACAACTATTATATTTATAGTTTACTTCCTTCACTGGTAAAAATTTTAGGCATGTTTAGTTTTTGTAGGTAAAGATTATTAAGTTATAGGTGAAATTTAATTTAACTAACTATGTAATACATGTAAAATACCCCCGTCGCAGCAGACTTGCGTACTGAGCGAATTTCCAAACGATCTTGAGATATTGTATTTTCCCCATAAACACCTTAGGAATGGGAATGTAGGTTTGCTGCCTTGGGATGTTGTTAGAAAATGTTAGTTTTCTCAGGAAATGTAATAGTTACGTTAGGTGAAAATGTCAAACTGTATCAATATTTGGCACTTTTTAATTTTCCCCATAAACCCCATGGGGGTGAGTATGTAGGTTTTCCGCCATATGGGTGTTGTAAGCAAATATCAGTTAAATCCTACCTAGTGAATGTACATATCAAATATTATCAAGTTATGGTGTTCTTTTCATTTTCCCCACAAACCCCATGGGGGTGAGTACGTAGGTTTGCCACCATATGAGTGTTGTAAGAAAATATCAGTTGAACCCTACCAAGTGAATGTATATACCAAATTTTATCAAGTAATTCCAATAAATAAGCAAGATACAGGGTTTTGTTTATTTCCCATAAGATTAACATGGAAATTCTATTTTTGGCTTTTCTCCGTAACCTGTTAAGCTATGTTAAAAATTCAAAATACTAAATTGTTTGTTTTTTAAGCTCTTTTAAATGGTTTTAGTTAAAATTGTTGAATTTTGAAAATTATGCTCCAAAAATGCAAAAAAACCCATTTTTGACCCCTTTAAAATCCCATAATACCCCCGTCGCAGCAGACCTGCGTACTCAGCGAATTTCCAATGGAATTTTGGTATTTTTTTCTATTTCCCCATAAAATCCATGGCGATGAGAGTATGTAGGTTTGCCGCCATATGGGCTTTGTTGGTAAATGTAAGTTAAACCCTACCTAGTGAATGTACATACCAAATTTTATCAAGTTATGGTGTTATTTTCATTTTCCCCATAAACCCCATAAGGGTGATTACGTAGGTTTGCCGCCATATGGGTTTTCTAAACAAATATAAGTTAAACGATTAGTAATGAATGTACATACCAAATTTTATCGAGATATCTCAATAAATAAGCAAGATAGAAGGTTTTATTGATTTCCCATAAGAATAACATGGAAAACATACTTTTTGGGTTTTCTCCTTAACCATTTAAGCTAGGTAAAAAATTCAAAATACTAGATTGTTTATTTTTTTAAGCTCTTTTTAATGGTTTATGTTAAAATTGTTGAATTTTCTAAATAAAAGTAAAAAAAGCCAAAAACCCATTTTTAACCCTTTTGAAATTCCATAAAACCCCGTTCCCATGGTCCGATCATTCTGGTTTGCGAACTCAACCTAGTAGATGCTGGCTTACACCCCTGTACCAAATTTCATCAAAATTGGAGGTTCCGTTCAAAAGTTATCGTGTTCACGGACACATAGATATATATATATATATATATATATATATATATATATATATATATATATATATATATATATACATATATATCAATTTGAACGAACGGTGTTTTTGGCTTCTAGGGACCTCAAAACGAAAAAGTATCATGGTCCCGGGCTTAGGTCTTACCGTGACTACTACCGTAATAGCGTATTCCCTATAGGGAAATTCGCTAAAACCTCGTTCCCATAACCCGATCATGCTGGTTCGCGAACTCATGAAAATAGATCTAGTCTTACACCTTCATACCAAATTTCATCAAAATCGGAGGTCCCCTTCAAAAGTTATCAGTACCACGGACACACACAAATATATATATATATATATATATATATATATATATATATATATATATATATATATATATATACATTTATATGAAAATGAACGAACTGTGTCAAAATGAAAAAGTAACATGGTCCCGGGCTTAGGTCTTACCATGGCTACTACCGTAATAGCGTATTCCCTATAGAGAAATTCGCTAATAAATATAATTCAAAAATAATTCTGTTCATGCATAATTAAAATTAATTTATACACTTCTGAATATTACAACTATTTTTGAATTAAGTATATGGTTGGATTAAGAAAATGTAAAGATTTCGATAATCTATCAGCAACAATCATCAAAAGCCCATTAGGCTACAATGGGCTATATAGAGAGACCAATCTAATTCAACTCAGAACTTATTGTAATCACCTCTATCTATCCTATGACAACGGGAGAATTTAGTCCAACTGCATAAATGTTTGCCAATAGCATTTAAGTGACTTGGGATGAGATAATGTCCTCTTTTAGTTTTGCTAAACCCTTTTTACTTATATTGAGCTACAAACGCATGTAAAATTGTGTAAATATTTAAAACCTCACTTAGGTCTTGATATTATTGCATCTTATAAGTTCAAATTTATCAGAGTTAAGTAAAAAAAAAAAAAAAAAAAAATAGTAAAAGATTTTTGTTGCATTTATTAGAGTTGGAAATTACATCCAATAGTTTTATTTCTCATCAAACTTCAAATCATTTCTGGGAACAGTTTCACAGTGGTCAATGTTTATACGAACTTTCTCAACTCCCCTTAGGGCTTTTCTATTGTATCAAGTTTTGTGTTGATTTTATTTAAATATTGGAGATTCGACTGAGAAATTCATTAACCCTAAAAGAGGAAAAATACACTATTTTTTAAGTATGTCAAACTGAACTTATAACGACGATTATTCCGTTGTATAGCTAATGTATGTATGGATCCTTTATCATTAAAATAACAAATAGTTTTTATTTAAGGAATTATTTTGTCCTCACAGTGTAAGCCACAAATGCAGTATGCAGTGCAGTATAGGCACAATAAACGACATAAAAATTAATTGACAGACTTTAAAATACATATACAATCATATTACTTTTGATCTCATTAAAATTAGAAAAAATCATAATCTAAAAAAGTAAATTAATTACAATAATCTATTCAGTAAACCGAATATTATTGAAAGCTAAATAATATTGTTCGACAATTAGGTTAATATTTTCGGGGTAATGTTTTTGAAAATGTCTATTAAAACTACATAAATCCTTGTTCAAATCCATTCTAATGCTCAGAAAAGAATGAAACAATAGTTACAGTAAGTAGTAATAAATAAATGGACAATTTAAGAACTTTTCCTACGATTAACTTATAATGATCACTTATAAAAATGGATTACTGTTTTATAGGTCACTTAAGTTTATATATACATATACATAATATATATATATATATATACATAATATATATAACATAATACATACATATGTAATATTACATATGTATATAGTATATTAGGGTATGAAGAAATAATCATAAGTAGATAAAGCTTCTATGTTATTTAATTGAAGGTCAAAGTTACTTAATCGACTTACTTAAATATAAAATTTGGTCGTCAATGTATTCTCAGTAGTAGTTTTTGTGACGCAATGTTAGTAATACTTTGTTTTTCTTAATAATTATTAAAACAATTTTTATCATTTAGGTTCTCTACTTATTAACTTCAATAACACTCTCCTTTTTCATTTATATATGAAGGCAACGTTTTTAGGAAATCTCTCTTCAATAGCACCAAAATGTAGGTTAACCAAAGTCTCTGGGGACGAGTCAGTCGCTGATAAACGAGCTCAATATTCTAAAAGACTGAGGAGAAAGTGCCAGTTGTTCTCTGGAGATAAGGTATATTATATATTTTGAAAATTCTGCAAATGATTACATACCTCTGTGTTTAAAAAATTGGATTGTTTTTATAAAAGTGCATTTAGTTATTATTTAATTTATTTTTACAATATTTACATTACAGACATGCAAATAATATTGATGGTATAGTATTAATTGCAGTTTTTTTTAACACAAAATAGTAATTATTTGATGTTTTTTTACCAAAACTATAACATGAAAAATCAATATAACAAAACGTTTGCAAATTGTTAAAGATAACTCTTTCTTGTCTCATCATCTTATTCATGCCTTATGTTCCAAAATTTTCTAATAAAGTAATATACACAATTGTTATACTATAGCTCTTAGAGAATTTTGAGTGTAGCCTAAATATACTATTGAACACCCATTTTGTATAATTGCAAAACTTGGTTTTAGCATGTTCTTTAAATCATCTAATTGTATTTGAGAAAGAAAAAAATACGTCTTAAATTTGTAACAAAAGATATACATTTAGTTTTAAACTATATTGTTTAATAGTCAAATTCCTACTGCAGGATTATAATCCTGCATGTAGCATTTTAATGTTTAGATATAACATTATAATGTTATATCTAAACTCGAAACAAACCATTCTGTTTCAGATTGAAATTAGTATTATAATTTTACGCTCTTTTAAACAAATAATCCATATTGACAGGTTTAAATACAAACATAATAAAACCATCTTAAACAAACCAATAAAACCAATTAGAGTCACACAAAGCGTCTATCGAAACAAAAAATTCCACAAACATCTCCATTTCTATTGAAATACTTCCTCAATTAACTGTTAAATTGCTGTTAAATTCATTCACCTATTGGGTTGTCCTTTGCAGATTGTAATGAAAATAATCTTTTCCCACTTGTCACCTTGAAATTGCAAATTGGAAGAGAATAAAAAAGTAGGAATAAAAATACTAAAGGCATTTTAGGTCAAGTTTTCTAATGTGGTACCTTACAATTTTTTACAAAAATGTTGTTGTTATTAGGATACAGTAGATTATCTAATAATAGTGTGGCTAAAAAAATAATTATTGACATATAACAAGTAAGATGAAAATAAACTACTGATACTTTATACTTTAGATATTTTAGATACTTTATTTGAAACACCGACACACTCTGTGGTGCGTATTTTAAGGTGAGTATGACTGAAGGGGTGAGTGTGATGATTGTGATGGATCAGATGAGGTGTAGCTTTGTTACTGACAAATATCAGCTGTTATATTTGTCAGGATCATTAATTAATAGCCCAATGACCAAAGGCAGCTGGGTCCAGTATCGAACCATCAAAAAGCACTAACTTTTCTCAGGATCGAACCGGCTACCTTCAGATTCAAAGGCGAGCTCTTTAACCACTCAGCTACCCAGCCGGTATAATTGATAATAATAATAGATAATAATGATAAAGATATTGAATAAAGTTCAATATCAATATACCTTAATATAACATATCTCCAAAATCCAATGGAAGTTTTAAAATAGATGAGGATTGTTAAATGAGGTTGTCACCACGCCTGAACAAACTTGCAACAGTTGCATCTCCTGGCGTATGGCAGTTTCGATTTATCCCTCACCATCAGTTTCTAAGATGTATCACGGCTTGCTCAAAAACAACAACAAAAGTTTTGTGTACACAAATTGAAAATTAATAACTTATACTTGTCATTTAATTTTTAGAAGTTAGAAAGTGATTTTTAATGTAAACTGTTAGGAATTAGGTAATTTTTACTTTATTTTGTAAGGCTATTTGTATTATCTGATCGTAATTTTCTTAAATCTTAATTTCTTGGATACGAAATCACACTATGCTCTTTAATAAATAGTCGAATTGTCCGCAACTACTGATAAAGGTTTCACCATAAAACATAAAACAACACAACCTTTTGGTTCGAACATTGCTTTAAGTTTTAAGTGTTTGACACACTCATAAATATTAGCTTTTATTAGTTTTAAGCAGGAATTGTAAAGTTGGTACACGTTGTAATAGTTGGTATTTCTGTCAGTAATTAAAACATTGACAATTCGATTTCTTATACACCTTAGGCACTAGAACATTTGTACAGTGACTCACAAATATAAGAGGCTTTTGGCCTTCATATGCAAATGTTTACCGGAAATTCCATTGCAAGTGGTCCGATTTCTGCAGAGAGTCCGCTCCCGGCATTCATGCCGCACTTCTTGATATAGGACCGAGGTGGTTGGCTTCTGACGACACACTGGAGGAGATTATCGGCAGTGCGAGGCACATGTCCGTCTCTGCAATACGACAGGTACCCTCCCAGGACACTCCCAGGTCCCAGCATGCGCCGGTCTAAACAAGGTGGAAGGACACACAAGATGCGGGGTTGAAAAGAAGAAGGTGGGCAAGGTCAGCTCAGAAAAGAATAAATACGGCGAGCTAAGATCTGGAAGATAGGAAGAACGGCCTTAACTCTGGAAGAACTGTGAGGAGGGTCTCACTGCTTGGCTTGGTACCCCGGGGTTGCCAAAAAACAACCGTACAGTGGAAAGCCCCTGCCCCTGAGGGAGGGAATTTATAAAAGGTAAAGGGTGGAGGAAATATGTGATATTTAAATTCAATCATATAACGTATAAGGAATACGACGCAGTTACAATTGAATGAAGTATACAACGAAAAGTCCTAACTGTCTTTATAGTTTTTAAAGGGAACCATTATAAGGAAAATAAACTCGGGAGCAAATCAGGGTGAAGTAAGATTGGACTATTTTGTCAATAATTTGATATTTAAGTTTAATTGATTGTTCCAAACAGACAGATAGGTAGGCCTATTATATAAAATAGGTAGGCCTAGTATTATTTTCTTATTCGTACATGTGAAGTTCGAAGTTACATGTGAAGGATGTGTAAAGTTAGCCTCAAGTTAACAAATCAGTGGGTTTTCTCTGGCCTGCTCTTTTGCCGTTTGTTCCATAAAATGGATAGGGTTGCTCATTGTGTCCCTGATTACCTAATGACTGGTACTATTGATGTGAATGAATTCTGCCTAGAGATGCATCACGAGTTTGCTTGTGTAGCATGTGTTACATTAAACCTCTTGGTTATTGGTGTTTATAGGCCAAGTTTAAGTTTATTTTACTCATTTAGTTATTTTAATCCTGAGAAGGACCGTCATGTTTTTTTAATTTTTCATTTTAATTGAGCTATACACTCATGACCTCACAATGATTTTCTATAACGCTCAATAAATTAACTAAATGCTTTTGAACTTATTTCCCAAAAACATGTTTTTATATTGTACCTTTTTTTTAAAATTTTTATGTAATTGTAACTGCATCGCAATACCTAAATGGTTTGATGAGCTCCGTCTCATCAAACCATGTTAAAGATTAACATGTTAGATTAAAGATATGTTAAAGATTAAACCAAAATCTTTAAATAAATAAACATGGGTTTTCGTATATAAACACCTAATTTCAAGTTTATTACATTTTAAACATTAAAATTAGAATATAGTAATAATTTGAGATCATTAACGCTACATGGTATATTTTTTGCGTGTAAAAATATACTTGGAAACTCATGAAAGAAACTGACGACTGTGTTTGTGTTTTAATGAGCGAGGAGATTGTGAGCCAGTCCTCATTTATAATGACCAAAGAATTTGGAAAATCCCACAGTTACTATCTTTAAAAGTACTTTTTGGTAAATACTGCTAACGAATTAATGTTTAATTTGTTAGTCAGTATAAATCTGTTAAGTAAAAATAAATTAGTACGTTTCATACGTGGGTCCAAAGTGACGCTTTTCATATGAGGTTGAATTTTACTAAATTTCGAAAACCAACTTTATACCCTTTTAATGATCTATATTTTCAGTTTGTTGCTAAAATAATGTATCAATTTGAAAAATAAATGCTTACAGCTTTTTAACTTTAATATATTGCTCCCGAAGAGGCCAATAGAAGACTTAACGATTCATTGTTTCACAGTAGAATATTTTTAGGGAAGACCCAGAGGAAGCTGTTATAATTTTTAAACTACTCAGCATAGGCATGATAACAATCACAAATTTACTTTTTGGAATATTTGTAGTCTTCATAAAAAGTTTAACATACTGGAAATTTATTTAGCCTGTAAAATAGGTAGGCCTAGTCTTATTTGCTTATTCGTACATGTGAAAATCGAAGTTACATGTGAAGGATGTGTAAAGTTAGCCTCAAGTTAAACAAATCAGTGGGTTTTCTCTGGCCTGCTCTTTTGCCGTTTGGCCCATAAAATGGGTAGGGTTGCTCATTGTGTCCCTGATTACCTAATGACTGGTACTATTGATGTGAATGAATTCTGCCTAGAGATGCATCACGAGTTTGCTTGTGTAGCATGTGTTACATTAAACCTCTTGGTTATTGGTGTTTATAGGCCACCAAGTGGCAATGTACAATTTTTTCACTGCTCTAGAAAGGGTTTTTATCAACCTGGGTAATTATAAGTCTATGTTCAATCTCATCGTGGGTGGTGATTTTAATATAGACGTGATTGACACCCATGACCCAAAGACTATTGAATTTGTATGTGTAAAGGTCACTTGACCTTCACTGAACAAATTTCAAACCTACTAGGTATGATTCTTGTTTGGACAATGTTGCTACAGACCAAAAAAGTTACGACTACCAGTTAGATGTTGTCTCGTGGGCGGTAAGTGATCATGACCCCTTTTTTTGTTGTTTCTAAAGAAAATAATGACTTCAATTCCCCTGAAGTGAATCCAACAATTGTTGCCCTCCTTTCTCAACATACGCACTCAATGTTGATTTTCCTAACATATTGACATCCTCACATGCTGAAGACAGTTTTAATATCTTCTTTAATGTTTTTTATGAATGTGTTTCATCCATGTTTTCTGGCTAAGTTAGTAGTAGAATCTAAAGCCAATATAAGACCAAAACATTATTGGTGGAACCCTTAACTTTTAGAAATTAAGAAATGGGTCCTATTAGCGTATGACATGTATAAACTTAAAGAACACCTGAAACTAAAGCAACTTACAGCATTCTCAAAAAAGATAACAATTCTGAGCTAAAATTTGGCAAAGTTAAAGTATAATCAACAGAGAATTGAGAGCGCATCAAATCCGTGCTCTGCTGCCTGGAAAGTCATCCGAGCTGAGACTGGGACTGCTTCCAGTGGGTCAACCTCTGTGTCTCTGAATATGCTGAATTCTTTATACACTCTTTTCAAGCAGTGAGGGATGGCTTGTGAGCTCCAGAGTCATCAGCTGGTAAGTTGATGAACATCCCCCAAACTCAAACGCAGTTCCAATGGAGACTGGTCAGTTGCAATGAGGTCTATTGTTTAGCCCAAAAATTAAACAACTCTATAGTAATGATGTATATGATTTATCAAGTGTATTTGTGGAGTCTGTTATTAGTATATAGTATGGCCACTTACTTTTTGTTTAAATCGATGTTTCTTGCAAGGTATTTTTCCATCTTGCCTGAAGAAGTTGAAGGCTGAAGTTTGTGTCAGTTCACAAGGAGGGTACATGGGACGAACGTGGAAGCTTTAGGCCGATTTCCCTGGTACCCATCCTATCGAACATATTTGAAACCCTCGTGAAACACCAGTTATATTAATATTTTAGAGATGGTGACTTGTTCTTGGCCTCCCAGTATGGTTTACGGACTGGCTTATCGACTGTGGATGCCGTGGATGAACTCATTCAACACGTCTTGAGCTCCTTTATGTCGAGGAGTTTTGCTGGGGAAACTTTATGTGACCTCAATAAGGGCATTAACACCGTGGACCATGACATGTGTGCTTTGCCAAGTTAGATCACTATGGTGTCAAGAAAATCCATTTGCAGCTCCTCCGATCATACTTGGGCGGACGGGAGCAAAACTGGTCTCTGTCAACGGTTTGAGTGCCAGGTCTCGTTCTGTATTTCATGGTGTTCCGCAGGGGTCTGTCCTTGGGCCCCCGCTTTTTGTAATTATGAAAAATGACCTGCCTTCATGTGTAGAAAGTAGTGCCATTTGCTATGCAGATCACACAACACTTGTTCATGAGTCAGATTCCATTCCAAATCATACCTCTATCAAGCCAAATAAGCTACAAATTCGGCTATGTAGCTATCTTTAACCCAGGCTGCGGTTTGATTCCAGGCAAATGTTTTTTCCTGAATGATGCAAACACTCAGTCTATTATTTTTAGTCTAAGACACTCAGAACATGATTTAACTACTGCCAAGTGGTTAGGGCTTGCGATTTATTCTAAATTGACCTGGAGCTCTCAAATAAAGCTTGTTTTAGCAAACTTTCAAGAGTAATGTACCTTTTAGAAACCTAAAACCTGTGTAAATAAATCTTGCTTGTTAAAAGCTTACCTCTCTTTCTTTCAGGGGACGCATTTGTATGGTCTTAGACTCTGGAGAGGTGCAGATGAAATTTACAGAGTATTGCTGATTCAGTAAAAAGTAATTAGGCTCCTGGCTGATGCTGAGTATGTTGCTCCTTGTAGGCCTCTTTTTAATTGAGAAGGAGTCATGACTGTTTTTACCATATCTAATAAACTATACAGCCTCTGTTTTTATATCCTTGGTTGATATAAAGCAAGATTTGGTATCTTTTAACCGTAGGGTTGACTGCCATGAACACAAAACTAGGAATAGAGATATGCTTGATATCCCTTTTGTTAGACTGAGGAAAAGTAAAAAATTCTAGCCATCTTAGCATGAAGCTATTAAATCATATTGTTTGTACAGCCTGGACCCAACCGAATTAAAAATACCAAACCAGTCTTCGGGATCCCTTAGTGACTTTGGCTTTATACTCAGTCAATGACTACTTCAGTATTCCTAGGGAGAATGTAAGTACTTTTTTGAGATTGTTTGATGAGTTTTGTGTTGTGTTTGTGCATGTTTTTCCCTTGTGCATGGTTTGCCATTTTGGTTTGTTTTTACACAAGTAGTCTTAAGTTTGTGACAATGCCAATTGCATGTACATGCCTAAAGGAAAATAAAGATTTTTATTTTGACGCAATATACATGTTTTTGCTATGAAAGACAATATACCAACAAGCCAGTAAATGTGAATTGTAAAAACGAATAAGTTAGCTGATAAAGATTTACAAGAGCCGAAACCACCTTGTTATTACACTCCGAAAAGTGAAAAAAACTACCAAAAAGCTCATTCCATACTGTTGTCAATAACGTAACGTAATTCAATAATTTAATTTGTATAATTATAAAATATAATATTAAATTTGAAGACGATAGATGGAAAAAACCAGCAGCCTGTCGACACAATAAAAAATAAATCCTAACTAGGCGGTTTTGCAGCCCATATGAAATGAGCGTAGGTTTTCCACTTCACAACGCATGTATCGAAAATAGCCAGTTTTGCAATTATATGATAAAATATTAAATTTCATTACATGGCTTTTTTCTGGCCTTGAGATAGTGTTTCAAGTTCGAAATGAAGTAGAGTATAGTATTAGTGATGCTAGTATTGTAAGGGTAAAAATTAAGGGATGATCCTAGTTACCTAATCCGTTATTGTACCAAATTCTCTTGAATTTTATGAAATAAATCCATTTTAGGGAGTCAACTAAATTTCACTATAAAAAAAATTAAAATAAAATTTGTATTAAAGAAAAGAAAGAGAAATTTTTTAACAAATGATCATGTTTCCAATTTTAAGAACTTTTATAATATAACAAATATTATAATAGTTTTATTTAAATTTTGAGTTGAGTTTTTTTAAAATATATTAATAATAACAGTACATTTTGTTAACCTCAACGTATATTCGTAAGTGAAATACCGTACGTTATATATAAAACATACATAAATACCTAGATCAACGAGAATATCTTACAAATTATGAGGTCCATGTTCATAAGGATAATGAGTACATTGTCTCTCTTTGTACGATCTTTCATGAGACATTTTGGCTGTAATTGAGACAGAAATCTTGTAAACAAAGCATTTAACAACATGCTTGCTACAAAATTAACTTAGACATATAAAACACAACATGCCCTCCCCTCCCGGTAATTGCTTTAAACATTTCTTGTACTGTACTCAGTTATTTTGCCTGGTGAAACACGAACCAACCAGCCTCGACATTTGATGTCTACCCGAGATACTAATTTGTCAACAGGACAAGATATTGCAATCTCAGTGTCACAGACCACAAGTAATGTTTCTTCATGTTAGAAGACTGTGACAAACTACAATAGTTCTTTTTATGTCACTTCCATGTTACTGAAATATACTGCTACTTTTCTGATGATTGGAGAGTGATGTAGCCTTATAACTTATTTATAAATCATGAAGACTTTTTAAACCCCTCATATTTATTACCATGGTTATAGTTGAGTACTAATAAGATTAATACACAAAAAATAACATTATCACTACCGACTACTTGAACACTGTATCCTTAATCGTCTTTATCCCAATGGTTCCCCAATCCGCTCATTAAAAATTAGTCTAAAAAAAAACGATAATAAATAAATTTATTTCTTTATTAAAATTTATTCTCGTGACTATCAAGTAAGATGAGAGTTTAATGCCTAAAGAAGCGCTTTGGAACACTGCCAAAGACATATCGGTTATCTTAAAGGGTTTTATACCTACGTGGGATATGCTATGCTACTCTACGTGTGATAGCATATATAAAATCATATATTAAATGGTTGGTTGTGTGAAAATTTAAGTTTATTGACTATAATGTCCTTACTGCTAAAGTACTACTATTTTTTACTTGTTTGCACCTAGTTTTCCTAAATTCTCACGGAAGATCAAGTTAATAAAAAATAGTATTTTTCATCACTAGGACAGAAAGTGGCATTTTTCTGTGAGTAATCGCGTTTTACAGCGAAAATATCGATTAAGCACAGAAAAAACACTTTCCGTCCGAGTGATGAACAACGTTTTTCATCACACTGCAAAAATGTAAAATGGATAACTAATTTAAAAGTAAAATAATTATAATTCCATTAGTGTTTACATTTAGTAGTTCACTTCCATCTTAATTTAAACATTCCTTATAAACAGAAAACACTTTCCGTCCGAGTGATGAACAACGTTTTTCATCACACTGCAAAAATGTAAAATGGATAACTAATTTAAAAGTAAAATAATTATAATTCCATTAGTGTTTACATTTAGTAGTTCACTTCCATCTTAATTTAAACATTCCTTATAAACAGCTTATGCACGAAAAAATCAAAGAAATGTAAAAACTTTGCAATGAAATTGTAGTCTTCAAATCGATTTTGTTTACATTGGGCTTATTTGTTTTCATCACACTACATCGATATCACCTGTTTTCGACCCTCGTTTCTACCCAACTTGCTTCTCCAGTTGCATTATACTATTTAAGTGAATATATTACAAACGAAATTATAAAAAACTAAATTAAAAACGTATGGATAAAATATACAAGAACCGTCCGATTAAAAACACTGCGTAAAACACGTGAGTTTTAGTTTAAAAACACTGTACGTTTTTATTCATCTAACAAAATTTCATAATGTCAAAATTGTTATGGAAATTTATAAATGGTTTTTTTACATACTAATCAGACAGAAACAAATCCATTTGATCAAGAATATTGAAAACCGGGTAACAAAGAGCCAGATTATCAACACGTTTCGGCAGTAAAAGCGCAAGTGGTGACTGACCCTTGTCCAAACACAATGAGGTCTTGGTGTTTGCCTTGCCAACAGAGAGCGTTCACGGTCGAGTGTCCGCCGTTGTCCGTGTGTGTCCGTGTGTCCGTGTGTCCGTGTGTCCGTGTGTGTCCACGTGTCCGTGTGTCCGCTGAGGTCCGAGCCGCACCTAGAGGTGTTAAAACACACCTGCTAATCGACAAGGCCGGCTGTGGTAATGTTTAGGGACTCCCGTGTGTCTCGTGTGATGAAATGCTCTTCTAGCTGAAACAGTAACATTATCCTCTAATCAGTAGTTTCTGAGGGTTATGATGACCAAGTCTGGATATCATTTAATTTAATTTATCATTTGACAGCCACCTCATTCAAATCATAATTATTCGTTAAAACAACCAGCCACTTTTAAAAATTCATTAAGAATCCTGAATTTAGATTTTTTATGAATAAAATAGTCTAGTTTATTGATTTTATCATTTATTTTTTTGTAAAGTTCGGCCTACGTAAACCAATTGGCCTACACGCTTCTTCCCACTTCTTAAGTCACGTGACTAGATTCGGCTGGTTTATATTTATTTATTTATCAACGGTTTACACATTTTCACAAATAGTAGTACAAAAGCATGACAAGTTGAATCTATCTTATACAATAACATGAAAATGATTAAGTATTGAGAAATTTACATTCAAATGCAATAGACAAACAAAAGTAACTGGAAATAATAATTGTATAATAAATGTACGTAATATAAGATATTCATTCCCTCAGGGGCAGTGGGCTTTCCACTGTACGGGTGTTTCTTGGCGACCCCGGGGTACCTGAGCCAAGCTGTGAGACCCTCCTCACAGTTCTTCCCGAGCTAAGGCCATTCTTCTCATCTTTCAGGTCTTAGCTCACCGTCTTTATTCTTTCCTGAGCTAACCTTGCTCACCTTCTTTTTTTTTCGACCCCGAATCAAGGGTGTCTTTCCACCTTCTTTCGACCGGCGCATGCTGGGGGGTCCTGGGAGTGTCCCTGTTGTGTTGCAGGGACTGATGTGTGCCTCGCACTGCCGATGGTCTCCTCCAGTGTGTCGTCAGAAGCCAGCCGCTTCGGACCTTAGTCAGGGAGTGCGGCATGGATGCAGGGATCGGACTCTGCATTGCCACGGTGCGACCCCCAGCACGTCCGGCACCTTGTGTGTATCGGTGCTGGGCAAACGGAGGTTCGGGCCCCAGAGTCCTGGGGTAGGGGTGTCTTATCTCCTACGGGGGGTAGACCTCCGAGGGTGTACCCGCTCTCGGCCGATGAAGGGCCGCCCCTTGCCGCACGATGCGCTGGTGACATGAAAGCATGGATTTTATCAACCGAAACACAAAGAACGTAAAGGAGAATGAGCAAGCCGCTTTTAGGCGAAGCTCTATTGTGCAGAGGTCTCCGACCTCGAAGACTGGGACGCCGACAGGGGGAATTAAAACCTCCCCCCCACCGGCACCGTTCAAGACGGTAAGTGACGCCGGATCGTCGTCCGAGCCTGAAAAGGAGAAAGTGGATGTCAATCTAGCGATGAAGGTGACCGAGGCAGAAACCTCAAAACCCAGGCTCGATGGAATACCTCCCAGGAAGAGCCCTCTTCGTGCGGCATTCGAGCTGCAAATGCTTCGGCAGCAGCAGGACGACGCCCACGAGGAGGAAGACTCATGTCTGAAGAAGATGAAAGCTCTTTTGAAGGAGATGGCCAAGGCCCTCTTAATTCAAAAGAACGTAAACAAGGCCATAAAAGAGGGGATTCCGAAACTCGAAGATTCTCTAGACGAAATCGAGGAATGCCGGAAAATCAGGCTTAAGGCAGTGAAACAGGAGCGCGATGTCACGAACCGAGTCATCTCTGCTTCGCCTCAAGCTCATCTGGCTGAGTCCCAGACTCAAGCCAGAAAGCGAAAGAAGAGGCAGAGCGGTTCATCATCGGGAAGCCCTGAGCTCGGGGAGTTGGACTTGGCGCCGAGGCCGGTTTTTGTCACTGCATCATCGCAGACATCTCCTGTCCCGGCTGCTCATTCCATCCCGGGCGCTGTCGTTGTTCCAGCGGCTACTCCTGCAGAGGTTCCTGCTCCGGCGGCTAATCCTGCCTTGGCAGAAAACTCTGCCTCGACACCTTTGGGGGGCTGGAAGACGCGCCTGTCTAAGAAAGAAAGGAGGAGGCAGAAGCAAGCGGAGGCAGCTTCGAAAAGTGCGTCGAGGGTGGAGCGGACGCAAGTCTCAAACCCGGTTGGGGAGGCCTCTGGCAAGTCTGTCAGAAAGCCTAAACAACCCAGGCCTAAGAAGCCCAGGAAGGAGGCAATCTTGATTAAGCCCTTAGGGGGGCGATCTTTTGCCGATGTTCTGGGTCAGATTAGATCGCAGGCCAAACCGGAAGAGACCGACACCGTTATCAAGTCTATTCGGCGAACCCAGAACGGGGATGTCCTCCTCGAACTGGGGAAGTCGAGTGACAAGATCGGTTTTGCCGCTTCCCTCAAGACTGCACTTGGGGACAAAGGCTCCATCAAGGCCCTAGAACCGAAGTGTTCGGTCGAGATTCGGGACCTTGATGCCCTCTCCACCGAAGACGAGGTGACCCGTGCGATCCAGGTGGCACTCCCGGAGATACCGGCTGATGGAGTGAGGGTATGGCTGACAAAGCCTAACCGAAGTCAACTCCGGATGGCTGTTGCTGAGATGGGCGAAAAGCACGCCAATAAGCTGCTTAGCCTTCAGCACCTCAGAGTCGGTTGGGTCAGTTGCAGGCTCAAACGGAGGGTGGTAGTTTCGAGATGCTTTCGTTGCCTCGGTTTCGGCCACTCCTCCCGAAACTGTAAAGGGCCCGACAGGAGTGCCAACTGCTTCCAGTGTGGAAGCCAGGGCCACAAACGCAAGGAATGTTCCTCGAGCCCCTCCTGCTTTCTCTGCAAGGATTCAGGCTCCAGTGCCCTCGGTCACTTACCCGGGTCTGGTCAGTGCGGTGCCTTCAGAGCCGCACTTGAACAGGCAAAAGGCAGCGGCCGGTAATTCGCATCCTCCAGGCCAATCTTCATAGATCCTGGGGAGCTGATAACCTTCTAGATCAGCTCGCCCGAGAACTTGGTGCTGACGCGCTCCTTATCAGCGAACAGTATCGGGACAGAGATCCAAACACTTGGATCTCCGACAGCCTCGGTACTGCTGCACTTTGGGCGCGTAATTCGCGGGATGTCTTGGTGCGGAGTCATGGTCGCGGCCGAGGATTTGCCTGGGTTAGGTGTAGGGACGTGACAATCTTCAGTTGCTACCTCACCCCCAACGAGGCCGTCCAGGACTTCCGCGACAAGATAGATAGCCTAGAGGAGTGCGTTCTTTGCACCACCGGGCATGTCGTCGTTGGTGGCGATTTCAACGCCAGGGCCGTCGAGTGGGGAATGCCCTCTACCAGCTCCCGGGGGAAATACATCCTGGATTTCATCGCCAGGGCCGGTCTTGTCATCCTCAACCAGGGCGACACACCTACTTTTCGGCGCCCCGGGCAGAGAGGCACGATCCCTGACGTCACCTTTGCGTCTGAGTCGCTCCTTCCGAGGATCTCTGGCTGGAGGGTTGTGGAGGACTACACGGGTAGCGACCACCAATACATCGTGTTTGATCTGCATGATCAGGAAAATCGTCGAGTTTCCGCATCTCGGGAAGGGCCACGCCGGTGGAACACCAACAAACTGGACGTGGTTAAGTTCACCGAAGTCATCTCTCGGGGAGCGCAGGGGAATCCTGGTGAGGCTGGGGCCGAGGCACTAGTAACATCCACGATGGAACTGATCGTCTCGGCCTGCGACCAGTCTATGCCGCGAAGGAAACCCCGACGCGACAAACAACCCGTTTACTGGTGGACTGAAGAGATTGCGGAACTCAGAAGAACATGTTTAAGAACTAGACGAGCCGCCACTAGAGCGAGAATTCCCGCAGACAGAGTTCGTAAGTCGGAGGCCTATAAAGCTGCGAGAAAATCTCTCCGCCAGGCGATCAACAGGAGCAAGGCGAATAGCTGGAGGAGACTTCGTGACGACGTTGACTCCGACCCGTGGGGCCTGGGTTACAAACTTGTAACGCAGAAACTCGGCGCCCGCTCTCCACCTTCCATCATGGAGGGCGCCACCATGGGGAGGATCGTCACTGCGTTGTTTCCTGAACATCCTCAGCGACCGCCGGTTGACTTCAGACGGGTAGAGGACGTTCCACTCTTCACTTTCGAGGAGCTGAAAACCTCCGTTCTCTCCCTGAAGAGCAACAAGGCTCCTGGCCCGGACGGGATTCCCAGTGAGGCTTTAAAGAAAGTATTTTCAATCAACGCTGACTTGTTGTTGAGAATGTACAATGCCTGTTTGGTAGAAGGGGTGTTTCCGGCTCCCTGGAAAACAGCCAGGCTTGTACTGATCAGCAAGGGCAAAGATGATCCCGAGCTGCCGTCGTCCCACAGGCCTCTCTGCATGTTGGACACGGCTGGGAAGCTGTTCGAGAAGCTGATCCGTTCCCGCCTGACTTCTGCCGTGGAAGCTGCCGGGGACTTATGCCCCCGTCAGTTCGGCTTCAGAAAGGGACGGTCAACGATCGACGCTGTCACCGAAGTTCAGAGAGCTGTGGAGAGAGCCGAGAGCCACAACCATTTCTCCCGCCGAGTAGTGCTTCTTGTTACGCTTGATGTCAAGAATGCCTTCAACTCGGCAAGGTGGGTCGATATGTTGGATGCGCTTCGCAACACCTTTCGTATTCCTGCATATCTGTTGCGGCTCATCGAGGATTATCTACGCTCTCGAAGCCTGATTTATGACACGAGGGACGGAACGCGGACGATGGAAGTCACTTCTGGTGCCGCACAAGGTTCAATACTCGGCCCGGATCTCTGGAACGTTGCCTATGACAGCCTCCTGAGGTCCGAGATGCCTGAGGAAACCACTTTGGTTGGGTACGCCGATGACGTTGCAGCTCTCATTGCTGCACGCAACGTTGAGCTGGCCCAACTGAAGTTGAACCGAGTTATGCGGGTGGTCAACAACTGGATGTCCGATCACGGTCTCTCGCTTGCTCTCAGTAAGACGGAGATTGTGATCCTCACGAAGAAGAGGATCGACACCGTCGTCCCACTCCGAGTGGGAAGGGAGGTGGTCACATCAACTCGTGCCGCCAAATACCTCGGGGTTATGGTGGACACCAAGTTAAGCTGGAGGGATCAGATCTTTCGTACGGCGGACAAGGCCGCTAAGGTAGTCACTTACCTTAGTAGGCTGATGGCCAATGTCGGGGGTCCCCGATCCAGCAGAAGACGTCTGTTGATGTCCGCGGTCCAGTCCGTGCTCCTTTACGGGGCAGAGGTGTGGGCAGGCGCTCTAGATAAGGAGTGCTACAGGTTGCGACTCGCCCGGGTTCAGCGTCAAGCTGCGCTCCGGGTGTGTTCCGCCTACCGGACAGTGTCCGAGCCTGCCGTCCTGGTGGTCGCCGGAGTCATCCCGGTCAAGCTCTTGGCAGGGGAGAGGAAAGCGATTTACCAGAGACAAGGCGAGATCGGCAAGGACACGGCAAGAACCGAAGAGCGCTCCCGAACCTTCCAGCAGTGGCAACACAGCTGGGAGCACGACACCCGAGGACGATGGACTGCGCGACTCATCGAGCAGGTCCAACCATGGGTGGAAAGGCGGCATGGCGAGGTGGACTACTACCTCACGCAGTTCCTGACAGGTCACGGCTACTTCAAGTCGTACCTGAACCGGATGGGCAAGACCGGTTCACCGGATTGCATCTACTGCCCGGGCGTTCCCGATGACGCGGAACACACCTTCTTCCGCTGTTCGCGTTGGGAAAGGCCCCGCCTGGAGGCCACAAGAAAACTCGGTGTTTTTTCGGTGGACACGGTCTGCCAAAAGATTATGGAGGATGAGGGCAACTGGGATTGTTTGTCACAGTTCGTCCGGGGTATCCTCCTGGAAAAGAAAACCGATTTGGACCAAGAAGTGGCCCAGATCCCTTGACCGAACAGCTGGATAAGGAGCGAGCCCCATGGGCGTAAGCCAAATTTAGGCCTAGCCTGACGTAATGTGATAAACAATTCCAGGTTAGAATCCTAAAGAGTAGAGGAGGTTTTTTAGTGGGTAAACCCGTTTTTTAGGGGAGTCCCACACTACAGGCTGGCCACCTGTGTGCGTAATGCATTTTCCCTGCCTCTCCCTCAAAAAAAAAAAAAAAAAAATATATATATAAGATATTCATAATATAAATTAACAACTTTCAAATTGAACAAACATTTGGGAAAAATCGTTCATGCCATACTTAAAATAAATTCATTTGGTAATATATAATAGAGTGTGAAATGTGACTGGGAATTGAGACCATAATTACTGTTGATAGAGTGAATACATAGACAAGCAAAATAAATTATAAAAATAATTAATAAAGAATTTAATTTAATACACAGCAAGATAAGAGCCATGACATGCTTTATTAAAGGATTTCTCATAACACTTGAAAGCTTACTTTCCATCTCCTTTTAGTAAAATCATAGATTATTTGTAAAAATAACATTTCAGGGTGAGTGCTTTTAAGTGATCTAATAGCTAACTTTTTATTCTATGTCTGACAGTATAGCGTGAGAAATGTTCTTCAAAAGGCTTTTTAAGATATTTTTATTATTTAGTATTTTTAATTTACTGGTTTCAGAAATACGGCAAATTGCCGTATTTTTTAACATGTTATTGTTATGGGACCAACGTCGATCTCCTCTAGCTCCCAAACCGTTAGGTTTAGAGAAAAATGTTACTGGGTAATAAGGTCTTAAAACTATAAATAGAATCCAAAATTGACCTACAAATGGGGGTTTGTATTTAAAATATTAAAATTTGTGCCATATTAGAAAAATGGTGGGTAATTCCGAAAATTAAAATACTTACCCAGAGCTACATAATAAAACAAAGGTGACCCCTCTAAGTAACTGTCAGTTCTCAGGTGTAGAATTAAAAATTTAGCTATTGAATTACGCGAAATCACTCAACCTGTATATTATAATCTTAATAAAAAAATGAACATAATTAATAATACTGTAAAATTTATTATTGCTGGATAAAATTTACTCATTTCCTTTTGTTTACACTTTCATAAGCCGATTACATAACATTATATTTCATTGCAAATAACATTAAGAAGCTAAAATGGGAAGAATTTAATTTGTTTCCTTCACAAACAAAAAGGAAAACTATCATACTTAAAAGTTGTTTTTGTGTCATAAAAAGTAAGCTTTTATATTATTAGATCAGAATTATTATTATGTATGAATTAATAGTTCAATGAGAATTAAAATTATATGCAATGACCTCATTGATATGTATTTAAAACTAAATGTAAAACGGTCGTCAAGTCAGCACATAGTAATGCTTTTAAATGTAGATGACAGATGAAATACGTCTGCACCTGTTCACGTGACCAAAAATTTATGGAAGATCGTTAGTTCACGTAGACCCTGGTCAAGAAAAACACTGTTATATCGACTTTTCTGATTTTTTTTAGAGAAATGTTTGAACTCATAACCAGTAAAAATGTAAAAATACAAAGTTTAACAAAATCTATAAGAATTTTTTTGTCTAAAAACGTAGATGACTTCTAGTATCATGAAAATTAATTCAATGATAATAATAAAATTAAATATCTAATCCTTAAAGGAAGGCGTGTTTATGGTTTTGGTACATATCGTGTTTTGCCATATTTTAAAGCAATACTCTAAAAGGTAAAATAGTTAACTTTATGCCAAACTTGATTTGTCAGCAACATGACGTTTTGACATCTTTGTTGATATGGTGCCCTGGATAAGTTTTGCCATTTTGATTTGATTCAAACGTTTGCAGCATGGCGGGGCTTTTGACGTTGACATACATATCAAGCTATTGAAATCTCGATGGTATGATTTATAAAAAATGATTATTTCTTATATGAAGTTGAAACTTAAGGTTTTGTAAATATGTCTTATTTTTCTAGTGATGTGTAACAATGACAAAATGATTAATGGGACCAAGTTGAGGCGCGGTATATTAAACAAATTATATATCAGGTTTAGACTTTTTGGTCACATCGATATTACAGTAGTATTGATAAAATAATATCGGAAACAGACAACAATATAAAGTTATGGTTTCTATCACCAGATTTAAAGAAAGATTTGAAGAAGTGTTTGTTGTTGTTTAAATAATTAAAAAAATCGTAACATATATGTAAAAAAAAACATCATCATTCTAGCAGTGCAGAATTTTTTCTGTTGGAAAGTGTAAGAGTTGTAACAAACCTATGAGTAATTTAAGCAAGTCGTTACCTGCAGAAGTTGAGCTTGAATCTCTGGCTCCAACTCTAATAAGCTGGGTAACTTAATTCGTCAAAGTTTGTCTTCTTCTGTTACTGCAAGGATTGCCAATACGGCCCAGCGGGGACTCGTTGTGAAGACTGTGTCTTTCTTCATAAATCATAAAACACAGTTTCCACTAACAAGCTGTCTCTATCCATCTTATATTGTTTACTCTTCTGTGTGACCATTTGAAATCCATATCTGTAAAAGAGGAAGTATGTATATATATTTATATATAAATATATATGTATGTTCCCTATAGACTCCGAAACCGCTCAGCATATTGTACTAAAACTTTCAGTAGTGTAGTAAAATTAAGCCAAAATATGGCTGGAAAATGAAATAATTTTTGGACAGCTAATTTTTGCTAAAATGTGTTCTATACCATCCCCTGACCTCCCTCACAAAAGTCCCCTGAAATCCCTAGTGGGCAACATGCCTAAAAATGATGGGATGGCCCGCGTGGAGTCAGAAATAAATCTTTCTCCGACCAATGGGTTTATGTACATCAAATTAAAGCTCTTAAGTAGTAGAATTTAATGCCGCAAACCCCATCTCAAAAGGTTGCCTGAGTCGAAAACGGCAGCCTGTCAAACTTTGAATAAAAATCAAATTTTAACCTAAACGCTTTAAAATGTAATAATTTTCGAAATACTTGACCTTTTGAGGTGCGGTTTGCGACAAACGTTTGCTTTTACAATTACCTATGAAAATTCGGATAGCTAGTCATATGCTTATCATACCACCTTTGAACCACCCTCCACATGGACGTCCCAAAGAGGAAGTTTTAAAATAAATTTCTTAGACCATAGCCATCCTATACATAATTTTAAAGGTCTTAGTAAGGAGAGTACATAGCCGAAAACCAGACCTCAAAAGGTCAAATACGTCGGAAGTTATTGTATTTCAAAGTTTTGATAGTATTATTTTATTCTAAACTTTGAACGCCTGCCATTTCACTCCCGACAGTTATATTGAGGTCGGGTTTACGGCATTCTATTCTACATTTGAAGACCTTTAATTTGATGTATATAAACCTTCTGGAATGTATTTAAATTTAGTATGCTTAATATCAAATTTTAATGTAACTCCTTATGGGCCAACCCCTCATTTTTAAGCGTGATCCCCATGGGATTTCTGGGGACTTTTTGGAGGAAGGTCAGGGGACGCCATAGAACACATTTCAAAAGAAATTGGCTTTCCAAAAATTATTTCATTTTTCCCGACTAATTTTACTACACTACAGGCATTATTAAGCATTATTCAAGGATAGTTTGTGTGAAGTTTGGTGCAGATCAGTCCAAAGGGCTCTGACCCAGAGGGCATACAATGGTGCAGTGTCAGGTTTTAGAAATTTTGTGTTTACAAAATTAACTGCTGTAATTTAAAAAAATTGAAAATTTAATAAAGCAAATGCTTATAATCATAGAAGCAACCAGCTGTGAGGTAAAATGTTGATGTTAATGTTGTCTTTAGGACTCCGCCCCACAGAAGCTCACATTTACTGTAATAGCATACACGTGTTGAAATTTGACATGGAGGATTCTCTCTGTTTATAGGTTCTCTCACTAAGAAAACAGTTTTGCAAATATAATTTTTGAAGCTCTTTAGGACTCCGCCCCCTGGAATTCAAACTCAAACTTACTTTAGGACCTCAGGGGTTGAAATTTGACATGGACGATTCTCTTTGCTCATAGGTACTCACAAGGAAACGGTTTTCCAAATATATTTTTTAAGCTCTTTAGGGCTCCGCCCCACTGGACTTCAAAATTACTTTAGGACCTCCAGGGTTGAAATTTGACATGGACGATTCTCTCTGTTCATATGTACTCGCACTAAGAAACAGTTTTGCAAATATAATTTTTGAAGCTCTTTCGGACTCAGCCCCACTGGACTTCAAACTCAAACTTACTTTAGGACCTCAGGGGTTGAAATTTGACATGGACGATTCTCTTTTCTCATAGGTACTCACAAGGAAACGGTTTTCCAAATATATTTTTTTAAGCTCTTTAGGGCTCCGCCCCACTGGACTTCAAAATTACTTTAGGACCTCTGGGGTTGAAATTTGACATGGACGATTCTCTTTGCTCATAGGTACTCACAAGGAAACGGTTTTCCATATATAGTTTTTAAGCTCTGTAGGGCTCCGCCCCACTTGACTTTAAATTATTTTAGGGCCACCACGGTTGAAATTTGACATTGACGTGCCTCTTTGCTCATAGGTGCTCTTGCATTTGCAATTACGATTAATAAGATACAAGGCAAACTTTAACTATTCTGGGTTTATTTTTGCAAAACGCCTGTTTATTCTTTGGCCTACAATAATATTAATATAATTACTTTCTATTCCATTGACTCTTTTGTTATATTAGAAAACTAATGAAATAGGTTTAGGCTTATTTATGTAAACAATTTAATTTGAGCGCAGCAACGCGCGCCAGGTAACTGCTAGTCATATATAAAAGGAGTTTACTTTTTATCTTAACATTTTCACCTCAAAAATTTCATCCCAGATACCTTATTTTACTAACTTTGATTATAAAACCATTGACAGTAACTATATAATTTGATATCCGTTCATATCTAATATTAATCGTAGAATTTACCATTTCACCAACGTCTGTTCCTACAACAAGGTGTGTCAGTGTCAATATTTTAAGTCCCCACTGGACTTCAAAATTACTTTAGGACATCCGAGGTTGAAATTTGACATGGACTATTCTCTCTGTTCATATGTACTCTCACTAAGAAACAGTTTTGCAAATACAATTTTTGAAGCTCTTTCGGACTCAGCCCCACTGGACTTCAAACTCAAACTTACTTTAGGACCTCAGGGGTTGAAATTTGACATGGACGATTCTCTTTTCTCATAGGTACTCACAAGGAAACGGTTTTCCAAATATATTTTTTTAAGCTCTTTAGGGCTCCGCCCCACTGGACTTCAAAATTACTTTAGGACCTCTGGGGTTGAAATTTGACATGGACGATTCTCTTTGCTCATAGGTACTCACAAGGAAACGGTTTTGCAAAAATATATTTTTTTAAGCTCTTTAGGGCTCCGCCCCAGTGGACATCAAACTTTAGGACCTTCGGAGCTGAAATTTGACATGGACGATTCTCTTTACCCATAGGTACTCACTAAGAAACGGCTTTGCAAACATAGTTTTTGAAGCGTTTTAGGGCTCTGCTCCACTGGACTTCAAAATTACTTTAGGACCTCAGGGGTTGAAATTTGACATGGACGATTCTCTTTGCTCATAGGTACTCACAAGGAACGGTTTTGCAAAAATATATTTTTTTAAGCTCTTTAGGGCTCCGATCCACTGGATGTCAAAATTACTTTAGGACCTCCGGAGTTGAAATTTGATGGATGGTTTTTTTGGTTGCTCAATAAGAAAACTGTTTGCAAATATAGTTTTTTTAAGCTCTTTAGGGCTGCGCTCTACTGGACTTGAAAATTAATTTATGGCCTCCGGGGTTGAAATTTAACATGGACGTCCCTCTTTGCTCATAAGGTGCTCTTGCATTTGCAATTATGATCAATAAGGTACAAGGCAAACTTTGACTATTCTGGGTTTAAATTTGGAAAATACCTATTTATCCTTTGTGGTTCAGATTTAACGTTTAACTGTATATCCCTAGATACCATTGGCTGTTTGGCTATTAATTAACAGTCCTGCCTAAGGAGAATGTCTGCCTTAGTCATTAACATGACTACAAGATTGCGCCATAATCATCCTACACTCATATCTCATTCATATTCAGGTTAAAAATACCCACTATGTGAGGTCCCTGTCTCAAAATAGTGATTTTGGCCTTACAATAAAATTAATATACTTACTTTCCATTAGATTGACTTTTTTGTTGTATTAAAAAACTAATAAAATAGCCTTATTTATGTAAACAACTTAATTTGAGCGCAGCAACGCACGCCGGGTAACTGCTAGTTTAATATAAAAACGTTTGTTCAATACTATTTCACCATAAGCTTAACACTAACTTGTGATTATTTTATTATTTGTTTATTTTTCAATATTAAATAGAATGAATCATATATAAAGAGATTGACTAACCATGAATACGAATTGAACCATCTATTCCATCCCTACCAAAGTGTATTGTTACTAATGGCTGAGTGAATATTGTACATCATATTTACTTTGAATTGATGTTATTGAAAATTTCGGTTGTAATTATAACAATCCAAACAAATAAAATATATATTGTTTGAATGATGCATATTGATTCTGTAGTTTAAATTAAGTAGAATGGTCATTAACTTGAAATATTGTTATAATAGAAACATGGATACTACAGTAGTAAAAAATAAGTTAAAATAATAATGAGGCTTTTAGCCCGTGAGGTATGTCTGATTATTGTTAGATTGTTAATTTTACGGTGAGTTGAAAAATTGGAACACAAATATACTGCATAAAAGCTTACATTCTGATACCAGGCCATTTTTATTTTAACTAGACGGAGTTTTATTGTTGATTCGAATACGTTTTTCACATTTTCGCATTTGATTTTTTGGATTAATTATTTTGAGTTATTGTTTTTGAAAGTTGTATTTGCTTGAACGTTTGCATACAAAATCAAAATAAAGACAACATTTACAGGCTAGTTCAATGGGATATTGGCAAAACATTTTAACATTCCTTTATGAAACTATTATTAATACAGCTTGATAAAAACTGATTTAATTCAACGAATATTTGGTAAAACACATTGATGCAGCAAACCAAAATTCTTATTAAATAAATATGATGCAGCAAGGATTTTTTATTAAATAAATATAGTGATTGTAGGCCTTCCATTGTCATTTAATCTGCTGATCAGATGTCTTCATACCTTTGTCATATAACTTGTAAGTTGTACCCAAATTTTATGATTCTAAAACGATTCTTGAAATTTATAAAAAATGTTTATGGATTTATTTCGTATGTTTACTGCATAAGGGTGTTGAATGCAAAAATCAGTTCATCAAAACTAGATTAGGGTGCATATAAAGTTTGATCAATATTTTTGAACAATAATATGTTATGTAGATTTCAATAATAAATATTAGAGATTCAATAATAAATTAGGCCTATCTGATTTCCAATACGAAACACATAATAATTTTTTTCATTTGGAAATTAATGTCCCTATCACCAAACATGCCAATTTAACGGTGAAAAATATGAATCTCTTCTTTAGCTCATGATAGAAAGAAAAACATTATTTAATTATATAAGTAACCTGTGAAAATGGAAAACCCCGTTTGAACCCTCATAAAACAGCGTATATTTGAAATCGAAGATGGTATACGATCAAAATGAAATCCTTTATACACTTTCTAATTTATATTCCGAGTTCTAAACCCCTATCAGTTGCTTTACCAGCATAAGCTAAAATTTAATTGTTTCATAATATTCATTTCTATAAATGTCAGACTATTAAGAACAATTAAAGGTGAACTTCTTTAATAAGTAAGCAATTAATAACTTTAATACACTATACCTTTTTTAAATTTAAATATTTGTAAAAATACTTACCACATTTTTCTTAACCTACTTGAACCCGTGTTCCTGGGGACGTCTCTAACGTGATATGCCTTGTGCTGCCTCCACGGCGCGGCGTGGCGGTTTCCACTTCGTCCATCTATACCTTCTCAGTCGTCCACTCGCCTACACTTACCATGATTATCACCGGTGCCGAGGAGGGAGAGGGAGAGAGATGGAGATAGAGAGAGAGTGAGAGAGAGGGTGGCCTCACCCGTTCATTCATGGACTTGTCACTTAGCACTCCTGCCTAGGTATATATACCTCGGAGATGAGTTAGTCTGTGCGTCTCAACAATGGCTAACACACTACAGGTAAGCTTACTCTCCTCAGACACATTATAGTGTTTCATCCAAAGTCCTTAACCTAACTTTTCTATTGATTAATAACAGCTTATATGATATTTGGAAGATTTATTGTAAAACGCCCAATTGCAATAATTCGCAATTCAGGCGTGATATCAAGTCTGGATGCCCTGTAGTAGGTTCCCCAAATGTATTCTCTTTTCTTCTTTCTTGAAGACAATTAGCCTATGCTACTGAATCTTAAAATGCTCATGCTGTATTTATTATTAAAATTAACTTTTAAGTGAAAAATATCATTAAATTAATTTAAATTTGAATATCCAACCCAGGTAAAACAACGCAATACATGTCAGTAAAATAGTAATGTAGGAATCTTACCAGTGTTTTTAAAGTAAATATTAGGTCTACTTAATTCAATTTTTTGCCTTTAGATTTGCTGTCTCACATAAACATATCCCCATGTATTGTCAATTTATACAGAACCGAATAAAATAGGGACATCATAAGTTAAAACAATTTCGCCCTCGAAAAACAGAGGAAAATAAAGCGATTATGCTAGGAATACTTCTACTTATTGCCACGCGAAGTGCTCTTTATATCTTCTAAATGTCTGGAATTAGCATATTTGTTTATAAAAAAAATTACAAACTTCAGCAGAATTGTTCTAGCCATCAGACTCCATTCAACCGATCAGCATGATCCTTAAATGAAAATTATGGTGGTAATAACAGTGTAATGTTTTGAATGATATTAAATAATGAAATTTATAAAGACATTTCATCTATTCATATTACTTTAAATAAAAAAATGTATTAATCGTTATTGAAACAAGTTTTTAGACTCTTAATTTCAAAATTTTAATAAGAGTAAAAAATTTAATTCACATTGATTCAAATTCACAATTTTAATATCAAAGAGGTTCGTTAAAGCTGTATATTTAACAAACTTAGTACCTCAAAAGAAACATAAAAATATTGCGTGATCAATTATTAGTCATGTTAAAAAGTTCATCATATTTCTATGCAGTGTTTTATTGTTTTATGACAAAATCAAATATGTTTTAACATTTTATCACCATATATTAACACGAAATGTTTTATTCAGTAAAAAAAAGAAATGATACATTACGTGCATTGACTTGAAATGAACATGAAAGCAGTCTAAACAAAGTTAGTCAAATAAACGTATTATTTGTGAAGCATGTAACTTGACCCATTAAATGTATTATTCTAGTAAAAGCTGTAAAAATGATAATAAAAAAAAGAAAAAGGAACGGTGTTTTTTGTTAAGAATAACATGAAATGGTACTTAGCAATTTGAGAGTTATAATGAACTTTTCAAGCAACAGTAATTATATGTCATTAGTTGACGGTTGTATTGAAGATTCAAGTACACTGGTACATGGATATTTCAAACATTAATGATTTCATTCATGAACTTAATTGTGTCTGAGCTAAAAATGAATTAAATATTTTGAAAAGTTTTAAACGTCTATTGCAAGTATTTTCAAGCAAGCATTTTTAGTTTCTTAGTAAAGAAATACTAAGGGGTTTTTAAAGAAACCTTTTATAGAAACTGCAACAAACCTTTAAATGTATTTTTACCCTTTTCTTCATAATTGAAGTAAAACATTCTTATTAAAAAGTAATTAAATCATCCCAAATTATTATGAGGTCATGAAACAATTAAAATATTTTCAAAGACGAATTACCAGAAGTATGTTAAATAGCACTGTGGTTCTTATTAAATTCTTTTTTAATAAAAAACGTCTAACAAACTATACTATTTTCTAGTCTATGTAATGACGAGTATATGTATGTATTCATTTCCGCATATTTTAACTAACTGCATGTTATAACTGAGTGTTTCTTGTAATAGAAATATGATTGAAAAGTTTGAAAAAATTATTATTTATAAATAAATCAACTAAGCGGTAACTTAATAGAATCTCATTGAATTTTAGAAGCTTGCGATATTTATTGAAAAAAATAAACTAAACATCTAATCCTGAGTTTTAATTTTCATTAAGAATATTTATTTTTCAGTAAATTTAGAATTTACATACTTTTGCCATCTTTGTTTACATGACAAGTTCATGAGATATGAATTCTCAGAAAACAATTATCATTGGGAAGCATCTCAATGTTCTCGAGTTTAGGCACAACTTCTGACTCCAACTAATTATTAAACACATCTGGAAGTTTTAGTTAACTAATCCAGTGTTCATCTAAGTTAATTAAACCAGATTAAAATCAGAAAATTTTTTGATATTATTAGGAAATACAACGTATGGTAGTATTTATTCTTTCCGGTATGTGTTTTTGTGAAGGTAGGTTCATCCACTATTTAGTACTTATTGGCTACTTATCTAAAGAATAAATTGATATGTACGGTTAAAAAAAACTTTGTGGTAAATAATATAAATTTTAGTAATAATGAGCGTAGTAACTTAATAATGGTTTAAGTGTATATTATATGGAATTAAAATAAAACTTTTCTTAAAAATTTACGATGTAGAGGAATGACCAAACGTGGTTCAATGACAATTTATCTTATACTGAAAGAAAAAAAATATGATTGAAACTCAATCCATAGAAGCTTACAATGTATACAAAGTTAGTGTATCATATAATGCATACTAGACATCTTAATAGTACAATTTTATTAATAGTAAAACGTTTAATTCAAATTGATTCCTATTCCAATGTCAATATTAGTGAGGTTTAGTAACGCGTATATTTAAAAAAGTTAGTATTTCATAAAAGGGCCATAAAATATTGCAAGATAAATTGTTACATAAGGAAATCTTCTTAATAACATAAAATACCAAATTTGGCATATATTTTAAACTTTATTCCATTTTTTTCTTACTGTGCAATTGTGTTTCATAAATTTTTCCATCCACGGAAATGATGCACATGCATTTGTAAGTATTATTTTTCATGTTCCAGACTTTAAAACAACGAGGTAGCAATGATCATAGTAAACTTTGTATAACTAAAGCAAGTATACAATATAACCAAGATAAATGTTTTCCGAGTTTCTTTTTTTTTCGCCTTAATTTCTTGCTTTCTTATTAATGTTTTTCGTTCGTTCACTAGGTTTTAAAGTGACTACCCATTGAAGAGTTCATCCTTGCTATAAATTCTAGGATTAACAAGCCTATATTTTAATATAAGATATTTCATGTGTCAACAAGTATAGAACCAAATACGGCATAACACAGAAGTGGCAAGCAACTGAATGAGGGAAATTATCTCGCCCTATAGGAGTTTGAACCAATATAACAACCCAATTGTGTTACTAATAACTAAGAGCAAATTTTCCCCCATTAATATTTAACGTAAATGTACTGTTTAGTAGTTGTTCATTATCGTCAATCATTGAAAAATTGCAGACTGTTGGTACCCAATTTCAACTGTTATTTAACAAATGCTGATTTATTTTCAGTCGCTAATATAATCACATCACGGACATACTACATTCTCTTGCAACCTTATCTAACTGAGGGGACTAAAAATATGTCACGGCTTGATTTTACTCTATATCCCAAGCTCATTTGTGGTGATCACATCAATAACATCTGCAAGAAGCTTCCCAGACTAACTTGTCTTCTTAAAAAATTAATCAAATTAGTGGATAGTATACTCCTGTCGGTCTACTATTCTTTATTCAATAGCCCCATTACATTATGATCTACTGTTATGGGGTCATGCCAGCGAGCGAAGAACAGAAATAGAAACAGAAATCCGCCCCACTCGTATCTAACTAACATTACAGGTGGTGAATCCATGTTTCCCCACTCCTTTTGTGATCCTAGTCGCTGTCCGCATGGCTTCACCGCTGCGCTCGGCTGGCCCCTATTTTGTGCTCGCCGGGTCATGTACCCGACTATTGACAAAATAACTAACATGTGCTTACTGTATGAAAGTTTTCAAACAGTTTAAGAAACCCATTTGCATAATTACCAGGCGTGGAAGGATTGGCCACTGTGGGCCTCTGTTCTTAAGTACAGATCTCAGACAATCTTTGGCTGCACCATCCTTTATACGGTTAGTTAGGTCCACTCTAACCTGCATAAGTTAACCGCAAGGGATCAAGTGAACACAACACCCGGAGCAAATTAAAAAATGACACCCCCTTCTGCAGCCTTAGCAAGACCAAGGACTCTTTTCCAACTATTTGGCCCTTAAGCTGTAAAATACACTTCCTGATCAGAATGAGAACCTTGAAGGCAGGAAGTTTACAAACGAAGTAAAGGTCATTTTTAAGGTCCTATTACTCATTGGCTGAGAACCTGTAAGGTAGGTTTTAAGAGTTCCGAGCCCACCGCCATGAACGTTTTATATTTTTTCCATTCACGAGAATTATGTATATCTGTAAATATTAGTTTTATTTATTAAGAATTAAAATCAAGAGGCAGCTTATCCAATCTCTGCTCGTAAGATGGAGTTAATTAAAGGTACTTAATTATCAATAAATACTTCCCATACCATTAAAATACTTGTGGATAAAAATATACCCCATATAATATTAGGATTGTGAAATTAAGTTTGCTTGTTTTTTTTATTTTTTTTTTTTATAAAAAACAACAAAATCTAGACAGGGCTTTGTTACACTGTCTTTGATTTAAACGTTAAATTGTTACCGCTAGATAAGATAAAATTATATAATACAATTGTGATATCATCGTCTTGGGTATATCAACGACATATGTATGTATACTGTTAAGTATACACCCTCAACAGTATTTTCACGTTCTAAAAAGAGGTAGAAAATATTTTCATTTAAAATATTACCAAAACCCTCTCAGAGACGTAAACATTTCATTGGGGCTTTATTACACTGTCTTTGATTTGTGTAAAACATTTTTGACTTGTGTAGAAAATATTTTCATTAAAAATATTTCTATAAAGGTAACCCTCTTAAATCTTCCTAAAGATGTAAAAAACAAATTCGGACGTATGACTGTCTATCTTCAAAGTCCTCAACTTTATACACATTATGGATATCGTTCAATGTTTATAAAAAATAATGTAAACATAGAAACACAACTTTTCAAATTCATAGATTTGCATTTAGTTTATTGATAACATTATTCTTTCTTTCATATGGTTCAATCTCCTTTAGGATGATAGTGTTTGCTTCATTCCGTCACTAGTCTTCCTATTATAACACTAGTCACGTTCATCCAATTTTTTATTAGTAGGCACTGCGTAGAAACGGACTAATCCAATGAACGGTGTGGAGAGAATGATTTAGCCTTTATAATATCATTAGCTGCTTTGCCCCGTGTTCGCAACCGCTGTTCAAGCCAGAAATAGGTTAACATTTCAAATAACAATATAGGGGTGAGATCGTTTGTTTCGTTCACTCGCCCCTGCAAAAACATGAATACAAAATATATTTTATCAATGGTCATTATATAAGAAACCAGCTATAAGTGTTAGATATGTTTTTGTGATTGTTGAACATTCAAAACGATTCATTAGCTTATATATCATTTAATAAATTTATTACACAAATAATACCAACGCAAGTGGATGGTCAAGTGGATGACTTTACGTAAGAGTATAAAAAAATATAAAAAATAAATAAAAAATAAAAACACACACAAAACTGTACGATAAACCGACAGCAATTATTCCTGCTTAAGTTATAACTAAACAATCATGTCAGTTCGTAAAAAAAGAAAAAACTGTATAGTAGAAAGCTATAACCGTATGGTCTCATTTCATTGACATTATAATTTTTCATGTCTACAAGAATAGACCTAAGAGGGGGGGGGGGCTAACCCAAGCATACTGAGGGTGAGAAACAATATTATTTGATGTAAAACACTGAGGATAAGGAAGAAACTGAAAATGCGGCCAGCAGTTTCAGTGGCAGCCGACAAATTCTGTCAGTATGGAAGGTGTCATGAGTCAAAAATTTAATATGCAGTGTTTCGCCTGCTCAAATTTATTGCCTTAGCTTAAGTTCGATGAAAGTGGGAGAGTATTTTTAAATGAAAGTTAGAGACTTAGCGTAGTTGACCTAATTTTCAATTTTTTAAATATTTTAAATTCATATGGAACTATAAATAATGAAAGTTGATCCAACTTTGATACTTTATCAGTTATAAAGTATCAAAGTTATATGGATTCAAAATATAAAAATATAAAAAAAATATGTCAAATAGTCCAGGACTCTTTCATTAAAACCACTCCTGCTTTTATCGAACTTAAAATAAAGGCGCAAAATTGGAGCGGGCGAAGCAATACGTGACATTCTGAGAGCGGCCCTTCAGCTCCCTCATGAAGAGTTTTGATAAAACTGAGTTTCAAGTGAAACAGTTGTAACCAAAAATGGGCCAACCCTGAAAATTTCCTTTCTAAGCCACTTGAAGATTAGTATTAAGAAGGCCGACACAAAGACAGAATTTTTATATAATTTTATTAGTTTTTAGTTAGTAATTTAATTAGGTTATTTTTATATAATAAATTGCTTTAGATTTCCCATACAAACCATAAAGGATTTTCGTGCTAAAAATGTTGAACTAAAATAGCTTTATCTAATCCAATTGAGTTACATCCTTATTGTTTAATAGGGCGTTTTGATATTTCTCCACCTGACGACCTTGGTCTGCAGTATCACAACAGCTGATAAGAAGGAAGATGTGAAGGTCACGCATGTTGACGCCAGAGACGACAAAGTTGATCTCGAAACTCAGGAAACTGGCTGTAAGTTGTGAACTGAAACACTCAAAAGTTCAACAGTGTTTAATTTGTGCAATTTTATTTTTGATTTACAAACACAATGTTGATTCATAAATATAACATTTTATGTTAGATTCACAAATACTGTAGGAAATATATTCATCTTGAAGTAAAGTAATATTAATACTGTCACAAATTAAATTTTTTATTTGAATTATTATTTACATTGATTAGTTTTGTTTGCTTTTAAGAATAAAAAGTGCCCCCAAAAAGTTCTTTGTATGTTAATTATTATTGCCATAATTTAGTACATAAGAGAAGAAAAACATCATACTTATTTATCTACGTAAAATAAATACTTGTTTTACTTGTCTTAAGTATCAAAGTTAACGAATGTGATGCAATAATACATAAAAATAAATTAAATGAATTAAATTACTTCCTTGATTTAAATATGTAAAGCATAAACTATGGAATGTGGAAAAGGTATGATTAATTAACATCAGTCACACAGTTGATAATATTGATTTTAAATATTATTTGTGTATATATTAAATTCTCGTGTTAGGCTGATTCGGTAGACTTGATCTTTTCTTAATATTAAAACTTACAAAGCTAGATTTTACATCAACATTGAATTTTACTGAACAACATAACTTGTTAAATTTATAACTAAATCCGAAAGCCTCCCACATGAAGCAATCAAACGTTTGTCCCAAAATAGTTCAATGTCTTCTATGTTTGGTTTCTTTATTTTTCTTACACATATTTATTTACCATAAAATAAAGATTTTTGCGTATAAAATAAATGAAAAACTATTTAAATTACGTTGCTTTGAAATAGTAAACTTGTTATTTATTTAAATAATACTATACCTAAGAGTTGTTTTAGATCAGCTGACCATTATCTTAAATTAATTAATGACTATTTTTATAGTTAAATTGTCATAACTGTTGTTTTGAACTTAACTTCTTTCATTATGTTATTGATGAAATATTATTTATGAAATAATACATTTAATTATATTATTATTTCATTAGATATAGTATTAAAACAACAAAGATTTGTCTTTCTTTTGTAATAAATACTATTAATCTTTTAATTTGTTATTGTTAGGCATACTTTTTCGAAAAAAAAATTATTTAAAGTTGTCTTTCTTCGTTGGTATTTAATTCGCAGCACTTTTGGTTCTTAGTACCATTACAAAGAATTTGGAGTTTAATCATCACCCCCTTTTAATTCAAAATTGCTGGAAATCTTAATGTGTTTTAAAATAAGCAACAATGTCATAAATTGAGAGTAGTTTCTTAACTGACGTTAATTGAAAACACTGTGAACACGAGTAAGAATCAGTTATTTTCCTTATATCTCTGCTAAATATAAAATACAAGGTCGGACCTTATCTAAAAACTATTTTAAGAGTTGGTTTTGAAACAGATTGCATCATATGATAAAAATCAGATGTTAAGTTCCCTATTACTTCTCTTGTACATCAATTATATTCATAACACATGCGCTTGGAATTATTATAGTGGCTTAGTCAATATGTTTTATTTTGAAATTTTTATCTTGAGCACTAATGCATATTTTGTTTTTAGGGATCTTTGACCCAATAAAAGAGAAAGCTAGAACATTGGAATACCTGAAAGATAAAATATTTGTTTACCCATTTTCTGCTTTGAAATCGACTGGAACTTCTTTCAGCGGCCACCCGATCTACCATTCTGGCTCAAGTTACAACTACCACTCTGGATACGCCGGTAGCTATCCCACCTACTCGTTCAAGGGAAGTGGCAGTCATTACCCATCTTTTAAGCCAAAGCAATTTAACCATTACAACCCGGTTCACACACCGTATAACAAGATTTACCCATCATACCCATCGAACTCAGGGTACAACAAGAACTACTTCTCTTCTGGTGGATATCACATCAACACAGCAACATATGCTCCAGATTGCTATTACTCAGTAACACCAGGACCAACTTTTTACTCATCAACAACGTCTGGACATGATTACTCGTCTGGAACCCCCTTACATTATCATTACTCTGATGTGACTCCATCCCATATATATGGACCTCCTGGATTCCATGTTGGAGCAAAAAGTTCCATAAACGTTCCTTCCACTCCAGCACCGATTTCTCACTCTAGTCACTTTCAGTCCTTTTATGATTCTCACAATCCTAGTTCCTATATATTGGGCATCTCTTCTGGTCCTCAGTACTCGGATGAAAGTTCACATACATCAGGTTCATCTCCTTCTTTCCCAGGTGTTCCATCACTGACGTCGACTCCAGCAACTCCACAGTATCCTGGTTTCCCTAGTACAACTTATGCTCCTCCTTCTATTCCCTCTGGACCACCTACAAGTTTTCCATCGTTTCCATCAACTCCGTCCCCACCAACCGTAGATCCTTCTGGTCTCTCTCACTTTTCCAGTTCAGTTCCCACTGTACCCTCATCCACACCTGTCCCGATCGTATATGGTCATGGCGATGAAGGCCATTCTCAAGAAGTAGTCATTACCCCACCACCAAATTTGAATGGTCACTACGTAACAAGTCTTCCGTCATCTAAAACTTTCTTTCCTGAACCATCATACCTCTACAACCAACCTCCTTCTTATGCATTATCCTACTACCCTAATGTTTTCTACATTACAAACGAACAAAAGTTGGAAAAAACTACATCGAACCAGTCAGTAACGGGAACACACGATGTTCCCACCGAGGTAACTTCTGGAGATTCTTCAACCGTCTCGACACCAACACCGTCTCAAGATTCTCAGTCTACAACAACAGAGAGTACAACGCCTTCCAGCAAATCTCAATCTTCAGTGCAGACATTACCAGGCCCAGGTCTGGCTTCTTTCTACTCCTCGCAAACGGTGGATCAAACCAGAATTCCTGTACCGTACAACTTAGGAGTGTACGTCATACCTCAAAGTCAAGGAGCCTTCTACTCCACGACTGCAGCTCCTAGTGTGTACAATGTTCCATCGAGCAGTAGTGGAAGTGGATCGTAAGTGGCGTTTGCACAGGCTGCTCCCGCTGCTCCTTTAACCCACTCCGATTCGTCTTTTGGCCATCCTCTGGCTCTTGGATACAACTATGATCAGCCTCCCATCGGTTATCAAATAACGCGGACATCAAAAAACTGTTGACAAATAAAAAATGTAATGTTGTTCATATATTTCGTTGCCAAAATTGAATATTTTTCATTAAAATCGTATTAAAAATATATTTTTTATGTGTTTCTTACCCACTTTCTTAACTTTTTTACCTTGAATTCAATAAATATTAGAAATTAATAGTGATTGGGTATATGAAATTCTAACATCCCTAGACATTTCATTCTTGAGGATTAGTATTTATTTCAATTCAGATTTTCTGTGTCTTTTTTAATCATGAAGAAATATCCCTAAGGAGGTTTAGTTATGGCAATTGTTCAAAGAAGATATTTTGCGTGGGAATAATTTAACAAAACATCTCTATAGGCTACTTGAAGTTAATTGGGCATGTACTTATTATAAAAACAAGAATTATTACGTTCTAAGTAATTATGTTGTATTCAATGCTTACTTTCAAGTTATACCTCAAGGAAGACAAGCTTTTATTTGTTCTCTCAGAATAAAAACATATTTAACTGTTATCTCAAATAAATCATAAGTTTTTTAAATTATATTATATGCTTTATCATATTGCGCAAAGATTTTATTACAAAATAAAAACAATCCTGATATTACTTTTGTATCAATTTAATATAAATTGTTTGAATTTATTTTGATCACTGAGCTCCACATTCTATTATGATTTATAGTTTAACAAACCATACTTAGTTATACAGGGTGTTTCAGAACTCCCTACCAATATTTTAGGACATTGTTCCTGGGTTAAAAACATATCTAAATATCATATTTAAATTGTCCGGAAGTCTTAAGTTACTCACACAGCCGCCATTTTGTTTTTTACACATAATAATTTTTATTTCTGTAACGGATGGTTGTATTCAGATCATATTTGGTATAAATCTTTATCATACCAATGTACATTCCCAAGAAAAAAATTAATTTTTTCCATTAAATATTTTCAAAATGGCGGCCATTTTAAATTTTCAAACTGAAATATCTCAAAATCGGTAAATTTTATAAAAATTTTATAGGACACAAAAAATTGCCAAATAAAATTACCTAACCAATGGTGTCAAGTTTGTAAGGATCTGACAACAAATAACAGAGTTATTGTGATTTTTCTTCATAAAAACATTGATTTTGCTGTTAAAATGGCCTTATTTGCATTAAATTCAATGCAAAATCCATGTTTTTATGAAGAAAAATCGCAATAACTCCGTTATTTGTTGTCAAATCCTTACAAACTTGGCACCATTGGTTAGGTAATTTAATTTGGCAAGTTTTTTGTGTCTTGTAAAATTTTTATAAAATTTACCGATTTTGAGATATTTCAGTTTGAAAATTTAAAAAGGCCGCCATTTTCAAAATATTTAATGGAAAAAATTAATTTTTTTCTTGGGAATGTACATTGGTATGATAAAGGTTTATACCAAATATGATCTGAATACAACCATCCGTTACGGAAATAAAAATTATTATGTGTAAAAAACAAAATGGTGGCTGTGTGAGTAACTTAAGACTTCCGGACAATTTAAATATGATATTTAGATATGTTTTTAACCCAGGAACAATGCCCTAAAATATTGGTAGGGATTTCTGAAACACCCTGTACGTGTTTGTCGTAACCCATCTTACGTTTAATTTTTTCTTACGCTGAAGGAATTTTGTTACAAAATTGGATACGTTAGGTTGGTAAATTTATCTATTCTAAACCTATGTCTATTCCCAACATTTAAGTCACATACTACTGAGTTTCAGTAGTATTTAAGAACTATCAATTTCATTCTTATGAAAATTATAGGTATTTAAGTGAATTATTTATGTACATGTTAACAGTATGGTGTAGTTGACCATGTTCATTGTATGATGCAGTACACTCAATAAAATACGCTCAATAACATCCAACACTGTCCAATAAGAGAAGGCAAATATGAATATTAAAATTGTGTGATTACTAAAGAACTAGCTAAAGGGATAAAGCGATTATTTTGAATGTGCAGTCAAGTGGGTAGTGCGGAAACTACCTGAATATGTTTCGCATTGGTTACAACCATACTGAAGCAATATCCAGTTTTCGGTGGAAAACACTGTTGCTAAAGAAATGGTGCTGCACTTCTTCAGCACGAGTTAGACCCAGGACTCAGGCAGATAATATTCAGGGAGGAAATTTGGCTGCGGAAGATAGGTCCTTTAATTTATCTATATATTAATAGGCAAGAATGTTTCGTTCCCTCCTTTTTTCTCAGCTCATGTGCATCGTAGGAGAAATCCGCGCATATCGTTAGAAAGGTCCTGAAGTCCTGAAAATCCCATTCTAATTAATTCACATCGGACTCAAGGGCTACGCCCCACAGGCTTTCAAAGTTTCAATGTTAATCTTATGGAGGAAGGATAATTGATTGACAGCATTAGACAGCTGTTCTAAAAACAACTGCTGGAAAAAAAATAGGAAGAACACATGTTTCAGTTGATGATTTTAACTTCTTGGTTCCAAATCAACTAAAATTTTGGTCGAATTTCGATCAGGAGGCGATCTCTAGTATATGTTATAAATTGACTACATTCATTGCCCGCGTGCCCAGCAGTTTCAGCGTCTGCCAATAAAGGCAAATCGGTAAGTATCGGAGGTATCGCGGATCATAAATTCATAGTGCAGTGCTTCACCTGCTCCCACTTTACACCTTTATTGTAAGCCCGATAAAATTGGGACTTTGGCTGTTTGATTCGCTTTTTTATCTATTTGGTCTAAAGTCGATCACCAAAGTGAATCACGATATCAATATGATAGAAAATTTGATTCGTTATAGCTTGATTTTGATTCAAAATATATATAAAGACAATCTATACTTATTTAATACGCTAAGGGGTTTTTTGTCTTGAGAACTCCTCCTACAATTTTCAACCGATTTTCAAGTTTTTGGTGTCGTTGGATAGGGCTTGGTCTGTAGTCGTTTCCGCCAAAAATGGATGAGAATCGGACTGAAAATAAAGACGCTATCCAACATTGAAATCTCAAAAATTTCCCATTTAAATAACATTGGGAACTGAATAAAGCAATTGAAACATCTGTTAATAATCACCTGTAAATACATGTAGTTATTGGGGATTAAAGATATTCACATTATTGGATTGGTCGGATGTCATTTATTTAGAGCTAAAGTAACATTTGTACTGTATTTAAATAAATTGCTCGATTTCGTACTAGTTCGAGTTAAAAAGAAGAAGTCTCTTCATCCACCACTTCGCCCACCTTTACCGGAAAATTAAAGCGCAAGATCTTAGCAGGAGAAGCTCTTCATGGCGTTCTGAGAGGGTCCCTTGGCGCCATAATCATTCATGTAATCATTCGGCACACTAGTTTTTAGCAATGCCATTAAATTATTTTTGTTTACAGCTTTTAGTATAAGCAATATATCCTACTATTTTGTGCGAATCCTCGCTTACCTTCTTAAATGGGATTAGGCGGTGAGGTAAGCTTCCTAATATACATTCGTCAAAGAGCTTAAATGTGGTTTCTTCTAATTAGCTAATTTCAGTTGGATTTAGTTACAACCACCTGGGAAGGAAATTTATATTATGTAGGTGTTTGGTGGATTCTAATTAGCCAAATCATTTATTCATATTCGATACAGATAGGCATAGATATAGATAGGCATTTCAAAAAGTTACCTGCAAAATTAATTTTTTTTTAATAAATTGTTTTAATTAAAGCTTAACACCAAGTTACCACTTACTCTTTAATATTATTTGTAAATATTTTACGAAGGGCATTTAGTTTTGGATGTTATATTAGAAACACATTTTTTTTTAATTTTTACATTTACAACTTTCACAGATTAGTAACAATCTCATTTAACTGACAATGAAACAAGACGACTTCATTAGTTAAAACTGAATGTTACAAAAAAGCCGATAAAAAACTATGCTAATTGTAAAATAACCTGCATTTCATCTTTGAGATGTCCTCTTTTTCTCGTAAAAGAAAATACTTGTTATTAATTGCATTTCGTCCAAGTACAATTTATTCTTTCACTCTTTCCCTGATGACCCTTCAATTATTTTTTTCTCTCGTATTTTCTTGAAAGACCTCTATCTACAATACTCGATCTGTGCTTTTCATTTTTTCTTTTTTTATTTGAAGGTGGATCATGTACTAACTTTGTTGTCAATACTTGTAATACTTGCAAATTAGGTATGTTTTAAGAACAGGGCCGCCGAGAGGGGGGGGGCAGGGGGGGCAGTTTGCCCCGGGCCTCAAGAGGCAGGGGGCCTCATCTTCAGGCGTTTTTTTTTTTTTTTTTTCTATGGTAGCAAAATTAATCTCCATGTATTTTTGAAGACCTATAAAAATCTTCAAACCGTAACAAAGTATAGCCTATGACCTTATATACAGGTCTATCAGCCTGTATGAGTCTCCGTGGTTTTAAGCTCTGTGTCGGTGAACAGACGCCGCGGCGTCGCGTCCGCCGCCTCGTGCTGTGCCGGTATTTGACAGCTATACCATTGTAAAAATATTATATTTTGCAACCAATCCTTCACGGGTTCGACTAATATTGTCGTGTCTGCGTTTTTTGGTCCAAGTATATAAGATAGAAGAGATATATAAGATAAAAGTATCTTTTAATAATGTCATAAAAGCATTTGCCATATTGAAGGCAAGAAAGAAACGAGTTGGTTAGTTTTTGTAAACGGTACTTAGTTTTGCTTAAGAACCAACACTGAATTATGTAATGATTAGGAGTGAAGTTGAGGGTTAGTCTTGAGTAAATAGAACCTTGCGTAATTCTTTCAATTTTATAAATTAATTATAAAGCAAAAGCAACTAATTGTAAGTTCAAAAAGCGTCTCGTAAACAACAAAAATGTAATTAATTAACTATTTTAAAATAAAATGCATTTTTATAATTTTCCCTGTAAGCTTAGCCATTTCAAAATACTTAAGTTAGGCACTTTTTTTATTAGCAAACACTTTTTTTATTAGCAAAAAAAAAAAAAAAAAAGAAGCAGGATAAGGGGAGGATTATGTTCTTCTTAAGTTAGGCCTAAAACCACGTGGTAGCTTTCCAATAAGCACTCTCGAACCCAGCCAAAGTGCAAGTTTGATCAAATTATTTCATATAGGCCTACTGTAAACCTATAAGTACATGTATCCTATCTATATCTTAAAATAATACGAATAATATATTTATGAATCATTTAAGAAAAGAAAGCAAATTGTGTGCATAGATACAAAATAAATAGCCAAAGAAATAAAAATAAAAATGTGTAGCCTATATTGAATCTGGTTCAAACACAGACTTCGACGGGCAGGGATGCACCGAGCGGGTGGGGGGGGGGCCTCACACCGGAACTCTGCCCCGGGCCACAAAAAATCTCTCGGCGGCCCTGTTTAAGAAATCTGTTGGAGGAAAATCCTTAAAATTTTCAAAGGCACTTAAAAATAACTAAAAAATTACTATTCACTAAATTACTTAGCTAATGTGTAAACAAAATATATTTCTTAGTTTTTTCACGCTTGTATTATTTCGAAGTCAGTATTAATTAATTTTGAAATATGTTTACAATAAATGCTTAAAACAACGTTGTTAGTTTTACTCTAATAGTTTCAACTACGCCGTATTAGTTCGGGTAAGTTAAAGATCTTTGCTAAATAAACACTATGTATTGCTTCCAATGTAACAATCACGTATGTCTGATCCGCTTTGATTACCAATTACTAAAACACATTAGTGCTAATTAATTTGCGTTTGATGAATCATGTGATAATTCTGCGTAGTTTGACATTCGTCACCATGATATACGGGGCACGCCACAACAAACCGAAACATTTTGTACGTGACTTCATTAAGAACCGATGTTGCAGTAATGTCTGGAAGTTATGCTCATTATAGGAAATGTATAATATATAGGATAATAAAAAAGTCTTCAAATGGTAAAATATCTTTTAAACCTTATAATTAACAAAAATAAAACTTTTCAAACTGATTTTGAGTCTCAAATTCTACTTCCAAATGTAATTGACCTTGAACCTCCATCCTGGTTCATTGGTCATGGGTCCATGTTTAACGGTCCACAAGTGTCGGAAGAAAATCTTAAATGTATGCATAGTTAAACATGTACATAAATTTAAGGCCTCTATGATTGGAAAACAATAACGCAAATTCAACCTTAAAAAGGACAACCGAATAAAAGAATGGATTGTATTGAGTTCATATTTGGTATGAGCCTTTATCATTCCAATGTTCATTATCAGAAGGATTTTTTTCCTTTGTGTACTTTCTGGCGGCCATTTAAAACTTTTAAACTATATAAATATCTCAAAACTGGTCAATATTATTAAAATTTTATAAAAATGAAAGATTTTACAAAATAAATAATTATAACTAATGCTAAAACGTTTATTAGGATCTAACAACACATAATGAAGTTATAGTAATTTTTATACAAAAAGAAAATGCATTTGCATTACTGTGGCTTTCATGAACCTAAATTGAACCTAAATCTGTAGATAAACCTTAATTACTCCATAATTTATTGCTTGATCCTTACGAAATTGTGTAATCATTAGATAGATTATTTGTTTATCTGGCTACTACCTTAATAGCGTATTTATTCCCTATAGAAAAATTTGTTAATAAAACTAATTTTTCATTAAAGTGGTTGGTTTCAAAGGGAATTAATATTAGTTAATCAGAAATAGCCGTGTACAAGCCCTTTAGCCCCAGGTAGATTATAAATGTTGTTTCCACCTTTTGATCCGAGTAAACCAGCTTTTGGTTGAAAAACTATTACATTAACTAAATTTAAGTGATATTATTTATTAAAAGTTATTAACTGTATGGGTAAAACACAAATTTGTGGAAGCTAGAGTAAGATATTGAGTTAGTATCATCTTAATTAAGTACTAATTTTTAAATTTTAAAAATTCTAATATAAAACTAAGTGGACCAAATATTTTGATTGATTAATTAAAATTATTATTGTCTGCACAAATCTAAGATTAGTATAGCCACCCATCAAGAAAACAACAAATTATTTTAAAAAATGGAAAATCACCAGCTAACTAACCGGTTTGTATGATGTATTTGTAACAGTAGTTACAATATAATATATAAAACTTCTACTAATTATTACATTTCCCTAGTTTTAAATAACCTACATGATAATCGATTGTATCTTTAAGGGAACTTTTAGTAATAACTCTAAGAGCATATTCGATTGGTGGCACTAAACTGGATGTGATTCTACCTTCCTAATGAGGGTCTTGTCCCATTGTAATGGTTACACTGACGACCCCTCGCCACAATGGCTATGCTAGTGTGGAAGGTCATTAGAAGACTGAATGGGAGATTAAACACTACAATTCTAAAATATATACATCCGCAGTTGTAACTCACTCACTGACTCACTTAGGTACACAAAATCCTTAAGCAACCGTTTAAGCTAGAGACTTGAGATTTGGCATACGTCTAGCCAGAATGGTCAGTCCTATCTAAAATCTGAGAATAATACTACGATAGGGAATTTAACTATTGACAATTTTGGTCCTTTAACATTTTGCCATATCCCGCACCGTTAAGCTTCCAGAGCGTTTTTAATGAATACTCTGATATAGTTCGTAGAAGCTAAACAATCATAACCTGCTCACTTAATTTAAAGTATCATACATGATTTACGTTATTAGCCCTAAAATTTTAAACAAATTTCATAGGACCAACTAGGGGGCATGGGGGCGGAGCCCCCACCTTGCCGTAGGCGAGTCCATACTATATAAACAAATAATTTCAGTCTTTGTGCATGACGGTGATACCCGGCCTGCTTTGCAATGATAACCTGAGAACTTTTTAGCCCTTCGGGTTAACTCATCCGCTACGCTTACTCCCAGCAAGTCTTTAATATATTCTTGTTTCTTATCTTCGCTCGATACTTTAAATTGTATCTGCTGTTTGTACAATTAATTATAAAGACATATTTTTGGAATGTTTTGGGTTTATAAATAACTCAGATCAAAATACAAATCAAATATAAAGTATATACAATCATCCAATCAATAAATCATCGGACTATTTACAGAGCGTTGACAATAGGTCATACTCAGCTACAATTTTGATTTAATACAAAATAAAATTGCTCAAAAACATAGTTCTCAAATAAAATTAAAATAAAATGTACTCATTCTGGAATTTCCCATCCTTTTTTTTTTGTTTTTAAGAGTGAAACGTTTTTAAGAGCGATGTTTTAAATATTCCCTGTTTACTAATTACTATAAAATTAATGAACCTAAAAATTTTATCAAAACACAAATATTTCATTTTAAATTTTGTAAATTGAACATAAATTTTTTGAACATCAGTTAGTACTGTTTTATTATCAATTTTCAATTTAGGAAAAGTACAATTTAATCATTTGATAAAACATGGCTCATAGATCTCATGGATCATAGAAGGGATAAATCAAAACTGTATCTGTAATCAACTCCAAAAATGGGTTTAAAAATTAATTTTGGATGAATGTCAAATTTACATTTCATGAACTCTATCCCACATTTTAATATTCATAAAATTAAATAAATTAAATGAGTGCCAATAAAAAATAAACTGGAAAGAATTTTATACAAAATTCTTTCCAACCACGCTCTAACTTTAAACTCTCAAATAACGATCCGTTTAACGTTACAGTTTCTTTTACCGATTGAGCATTAAATGGAAAAGCTGAATGTTGTAATAAAGAACGCCCACAAGCCAGCTGGTTTTAATTACCTGAGAGAGGGTTTGAGATTTTCAATTTCAGTATTTAAATACTTCATTCTATCCTGTTTATTAATGTAAATTAAAATATCCATGAAAAGTAAACTAGAAATATTAATATTTAATTAACTAATTGAATACAAAATTGAGGTTATAAAAATCGTTGTTTTGTAGAAAATACAATAAATATTTTACAACAGTTTAAGTATTTCTGTTTCGAGGATTACCTTATTTCGGTAAAGATTGAACTAAAACCCATCCTGAATGAGCTAATAGATTAAGTGGTTCAAATAAAACCCTGCAACACTTAAATACAACAAAAACTGCTGAATTGTTGCTTAGTTGCGCAAACTTTATAAAGTAGTTCCGGTGATAAGGCGAATGTATAAAATTATCTTTATCTTTTCGTCTACTTTACTTAGTTAGGAGAAAGGAACCCTCAAAAACTTACAACTGCAATCCCGAGTAGTCTAGATGATATTTGTTGAATTAGGGGGTGACTTTAGTGACCTTGACCTCTTCCTATTTCATCATAGTAACATTTATCCTATTAAATCCTATTCAATCCTATCAATCCCATTCAAACACTCATCAATACTACGTATCGTAATATCCCATATAACCTAGAAACGTTGAAATAAAAAAAATGACAATTTAACTGATTGATATACTATTTGATCATTTTATGCACTTTATAATTCAACATACCAGAGCGTACTTGAAGGTGAATATGAATGAAGGAGGAGTGTAGAATGAGAGTAGTGACTTGTGAAGCTTTGTTACTGTGTAAGATCAGCTGGGTCATTAAACAGAGTTATTAATTAGTAGCAAACCATTTAATGGAAGGTGGGTCCAGTTTCGAACCCTTAAAAAGCCACTAACTTTCCTGAGGATCGAGACGGAAAACTTCAGATTCAAAGGCGAGTATTATAACCACTTGATCTAAATCTTTACAAGATTGAAGTAACTTAAATTGGAATACTTCATGAACAAGTTTTGAGTATGTAGTACAATGCAGTACAATTAAGTTATAATGCACAAATAGACAAGAGTATCTGTGATCTAGTTAGTCACATTTAAGTGCCCTACAATCAAAGAAGTTAAAAAAATCTTTCTCTTTGTAAAATTATGAAGAAAATGTTCGACCCATGGCAAGTACGAATCAACTGTAGTAGTTCAACTATGCTACTAGATTAATAAACTATTTAGTTGCCATAAATTACAATTATTGTTGGTTTCTTTTAAAAACCTGATTTCATATTAAAATTAAAAGATAAAATTTATACAAATCATGTAATTTATACTTTTGTTATTGTTATTTTACATACACTAAAACATTACTAGTATATTTTCCATAGTGGGCATCTAGTAATTAATTATGTGTTATGAATATCTATAACAATTTTTTTTTTTGTAATTAGTAAAGAGATTAAGTTCATGTATTACGTTCATATTTGGCATGAACCTTTATGACAGCAATATCCATTTTCAGGGAAAAAATTATTTTTGTCCGATGTGTATTTTCAAAATGGCGGTCATTTAAAATCTTTAAACTCAAATATCTCAAAACCGGTAAATGTTATTAAAATTTTACTAGAGACAAAAAAGTTGAGAAATAAAATTACCTAACTAATAGTACCAAGATTGTAAGGATCTAAAAAAGGTAAAGGAGTTATTGCTATTTTTATGCATAAAATCATTGGTTTCCCATTAAAATGCATGCAAATTTAGGTTATTTTAGACGGAAAATCACAGTAATTTCATTATTTGTTGTCAGATCCTTACAAACTTGGTACTATTAGTTAGGTAATTTTATTGTTCAACTTTTTTGTCTCTTGTAAAGTTTTGATAAATCGTACCGGTTTTGAGATATTTGAGTTTAAAAATTTAAAATGGCCGTCATTTTGAAAATACACATCGGACAAAAATAATTTTTCCCTGAAAATGGACATTTCTGTTATAAAGGTTCATGCCAAATATGAACTTAATACAACAAACAGTCACGGAAATAAAAATTATTATGTATAAAAAAAATGGCGGATTACGGCTAAACTAAGCCAAAATCCATAAATTGTTATTCTTTATTTTTGACTCATTTTTGCATGTAGAATCAGGTCCTGTATAGCCAAGGACACTTTTTTGAGACACACTGTATTTAATTAACTTGGATTTTTTTTATCAACCATTATGTTAAATGTAAACCCACTTATGTTTCATGTGTGGTATAGAACTACTTAAAAAAATGTTAATAATAATCTAGACTTCTATAGTGTTGAGCATAATGAATTATTTGCATTATAAGTTAATAAATAACGTAGTCTTGGTTAACCAGAAGTCTTCTAAATTGCCAGTAAGGTTGGGCAATTACTGCAGGTAGAGGTTACTTTCCCGTAGGCTTTGGCTCGTTCATAAGCTTTATAATTTACCTCTTGCTACAATAACACATTACACAACGAAGTTTTAAAGTTGTATAGAGTTTCACCAACAATCTACTTATAAATACAATTTCATAGCTAAAATTACAGCCAAGAAATTAAAAACTTCTTATTAATAATATTAAATTTACATATTAATAGTACCGGATCTAACTAGATCGCATAACTGTGAATCAAATTACTCAACTCACAAGATGTGTGCGAGATAGAAGTTGAAACCGAAGTTAAGCCTATTAAGCTTTGAAGTTCTTACAAATGGTAATTTCAGGAGATTTCAAATTGACAAATTGTTATGTGCTAAAAACTTTAACTCTTGAGGATATTAAACAAATTGAAATTGGTATCATATAACAAAGAAGTGGGTATTGAAATAGGTCAAATAGCGATTTCAAATTCAATAAAAAAATACTTTTATACATTTAAAAATTAAAAGCAATTATTTTAGCGAATTTCCCTATAGGGAATACGTTATTACCTTTGTGGCCATACCTAAACCCAGGACCATGTTACTTCTTTATTTTGAGGTCCCCAGAAGCCAAAACGCAGTTCCTTCATTTTATATTGAATGGAGGTGTTTAACTAGGTCTGTTTGCATGAGTTTGCGAACCAGCATGATCGGGTTATATGGGAACGTATATTATGGGAAAAGGATTTTATGATGTTTCAAAGGATAATGTTCAAACATGGGTTTTTGTCATTTTGAACCTCAATTTGAAAAATTCAAGAACTTTAACAAAACCATTAATTTTAAAGAGCTTAAAAACTAAGAAATCAGTATTTTTCCATTAAAACTAGCCACTACATTTACTAACAACTAACGTTTTTCAACAACATCCCATGACTAATTCGTATAGTGTGTATGGGAAAACTACAAAATATCAATTTCCTTTGGAAATTCTTTGATTACGCATCAGGCCTGCTGCGATGGGGGTAATCTTAATATTTTAAACATAAAAGATTTTGTAATGTAAATTACCTAGGCCTGGTTGCTATGCTAAGAGAGTGAGTGGTCATGCATCAATGTCACTCTATAGCCCGAGTCCTGGTGGTGCACTATCTCAAGATGATTGTTGCGCCAGCTGAATTAAACTCGTACAGCTGAGCGTGATTTTTTTAAATTAGAATCAATATACCATAATTCAGACCTCATACTGTTAAATACGTCGGAAGGTAATGAATTTTTTAATTTTTAGCAAAATTACTTAATTTAAAATTTTTATCATATAGAATCTTAATGATAACGTTAAATTTAAATTCCTGGTGTAGAAATACTGATGACTCCTAAGGCACAGACAAGAATAACAATGTCGGCAAGGATCCGACAATGTCGGATCTTCTGAAGATTGCTGCTAATCTTGCTACAAAGGATGAGATCGCTGACGTAAAGGCTGGTATAGAAACGCTTGCCAATCAACTTCAAGACATTGACTCAAAACTCAGAGATCTCGAACCGCGTATATCTAATATTGAGAAGAGACTTGATGTATTGGAGGGTGCTGTTGGGAAGCTGGAGAATTCGAATAATGGTAGAGGAATGGATGATGTTATTGGGGAATTAAATGATCGATCCTGGCGAGCACGCAATGCTATTGTATACAACATTCCCGAAAGTAATAGCCCTACTCTTGCAGCAAGGATAGCCCACGACAAGGATATAATTGTAAATATGCTGGGTGCCCTTAAGCTTGACTCCAATAGCAAAATCTTAAAGGTTGTGCGACTGGGTAAGCACAGTACTGATGGACTGAGGCCACTTAAGTTGGCATTCCATAATGATCAGGATGCTCGTGTTTTTCTTGATGCCTTTTCCGGTGATGCTGTCAAGAAAGCTATGGGACTGGACAATGTACGTGTTTCTAGAGACCGTACCCCTTTTGAACGTAAGCAGCTTGAGGGCCTGCGTGCTGAATTGGAGGAGAGAGCCAATAGGGGCGAGAAAAACTTAATTATCAAGTATCGCAATGGAGTACCAAACATAGTCAAAAACTCAAAAAACTAGTTTATGGCAGCACATCATCAATTAATGTTATTTATCAGAATGTTAATGGTCTTAGGACCAAGATTAATGAACTTATTGAATCAGTTAATGTATGCATGCACCAAATTATTGTCCTCACTGAAACAAATTTGTCAAAAGATATCGAGTCTTCTGAATTATGCCTTCACCAGTTTAAAATCTTCAGAAATGACAGATCCGTCCTTACCAGTGATAAATCTTCTGGCGGGGGTGTTCTTATAGCAGTCCGCACTGACTTAGCCGCAGAGCAAGTCACTTCTTCTGTGAAAAATGTTGAGCACTTGTTTGTGAACGTATCTACTCCTGGAACGAAGTTGCTGGTAGGAGTGGTCTACATCCCACCTGGCTCTCCGAATGCTATCTACTCTTCATATCAAAACGCCGTTGAGGAGGTCTCATCAACCTTGGACCCTAATAATAAACTGATTATTGCTGGGGACTTCAATATCCCTTCATTCGATTGGGCTAACACCTCAGCGACTGTATCTTCTTGTAATGCTGCTACCCTGATTGAAATGGCTAATTTTTTGCAACTGGAGCAGATGAACAGGATCCCTAATGCAAGAGGGGTGCTGTTGGATTTGATTTTTTCATCCGATGTCATCACAGTCCTGGAATCGACAGAACCTCTAATTAAGCCTGAACCTGCCCATCCTGCGCTTGAGTTTGAGGTAGAAATGGCCCATCCCCCACCAAGAAGACATGACATCTTCATCCCGAATCTTCGCAGGTGTAATCTGCCAGGAGTTTTCGAATGTATTCAGAACATGACTTACCCTAACCTCAGTCCCCCTGTCGACTGTGAGTTATCCTTCACATCATTCTGTCAAAATCTACGTGATGTAATTATATCTTACTCTCATGTGAAACGGATTGGTCAGAACCCTTTCCCCCCTTGAATTGAGACAGCTTGTTATTACGAAGAAGAGATTGCATAAAGAGTATAAAACATCTCTTTGTCCACACACACTTGCTCGCTTTAGAGATACCAGGCGACAATGCAAAGCCCTCTCAAGAGATTGCCATCAGAGATATCTGGCTGATGTTGACGCTGGTCTCTCTGCTAATCCTAAGTCCTTCTGGAACTTTGTACGCTGCCTTAGAAATGGTAACTCATGGCCTGAACGAATTGAGTACGATGGACGGACTGCTGAAGACCCTCAGAGTATGTGTGACTTGTTTGCTGATTATTTTTTCTCCGTCTACGACCCGCCTGTTGATGATGCACCGTCCTACTCTTATGACACAAGTATCAGCTTATCATCTATTCACATCTCGACAGTGGAAGTGGAGGTGAAATTAAAAGCTCTCGACGTCTCCAAATCACCTGGACCTGACAGTATTCCGGCTGCTGTCCTGAAGTTCTGCAGTGGTGTCCTGGCACCCCACCTGGCTTTGTACTTCAATTCTCTCCTGAATGCTGGAGTGTTTCCTGCCTATCTTAAGTCCGGCTTTTTGGTTCTAATCTTTAAATCGGGGGATCGTTCTATTGCAAAAAACTACAGGCCCATTGTTATACAATCTGCTCTAGCGAAAGTGTTTGAAAGTATTGTTCTCGACCGTATCTCATTCACTTTTAACAACATACTCCTACCTCAACAGCACGGCTTCCGGCATGGCAGATCAACCACCACAAATCTACTGGTGTTCCAAGGCGATGTTCTGAGTGCGTTTGCCAGAGGTCTTCAAATCGATTGTGTATACCTGGACTGTTCAAAGGCTTTTGATCGACTTAGCCACCCACATCTTCTGGAGAAGTTGAAAGCTCGTGGAATAGTGGGTTCACTCTTGAGCTGGTTCAGTAGTTACCTGACATGCCGCACTCTTCAGGTCAATTGTGAAACGTGCCTTTCTAAACCATTCGACGTCTTGTCTGGAGTCCCCCAGGGTTCGCATCTTGGCCCTTTCCTCTTCAATTTATACATTAACGACATTGAAGACTACATCAAAGGGAAATTCCTCCTATTTGCTGATGACGTTAAGCTTTATAGGGAGGTGTCATGTGTGCGGGATCAGCTTGACTTACAATCGGATCTGAATGGTGTGGAGGAGTGGTGTGGACTCAACAAGATGGACCTTAATGTTAAAAAGTGTGGTGTGATGTCTTTTTCAAGATCTAAGGAAGTACTGCCCTTTCAATAAACGCTACTTGATGTACCACTGTCGAGAGTTGAAATGGTCAAGGACCTTGGTGTCCTGCTTTCCCCGAATCTGGATCCAGGTCACCACATTACTGACGTGTGTAACAGAGCTTACAAGACTCTTGGACTTATTGGACGAATCTGCCGGAAAAACTTCTCTATTAGAACTCTCAAGACCCTTTATTTGGCTTTGGTTCGTCCTATATTGGAGTACTCTGTCCTTGTTTGGGCACCATATCAGATCGGCCACTGTTCCACGATTGACGCTGTGCAGAAGCGCTTCCTTCGGATGGTTGGAGTTCGGCTGGGAGTTGCTTACCGGGATGTTGACTGCCGAGAGGTTGAACGCTTGCTGTGTCTTCCTTCATTGAGTAGCAGGCGGACCTTCATTGACCTGGTCTTCCTCTACAAAACCATAAATGGGTTAGTCGACTGCCCTGAGGTTGTCTGCCAGATCGACCTACACGTGCCACGAGTGGTTCGCCTACCTCAGCTTTTCTCCAGGCATCAATATCCCAGGGACTACATTCTCCACAGCACCATCCCACGCCTCTTGGGAATTGGAAACAAGTACTGTGGTGAATTAGAGTTTTTTGGTGTGACACTAGTTAGATTTAGAAATGTTGCCTTAAAGCTTGTTTGTTTTAATGTTATTTAGAGGTAATCGGTCGTTATATTCATATTGCATTTATTGTTAGTATATTATCATTGTTACGCCACTTGTCTCTGTTAATTTATTTAATTGTTAGTATTATTTACATTGTTACCCCACTTTGTCATTGTTATTTATTAAGTGTCCATTGTGTTAGTATTCTTTGAAACGCATTTCATTTCGATAATATTTAAGTAGTTTTCGAATTCGTTAAATTTCATTGTACGTATTGTATTATGCTATTGTTGTTATTGTTAGTATTATGGAACCATTTTGTCATCTTTTTTGCTGTGATACCATTCGATCGCATTATTTAGTTGGACTAGTTAGTTGGTTAGTTAGTCATAAAGAAAACTCATTGATGTAAAATGGTGTGTTGCAGTAAATAAATAAAATAAAATAAAATAAATAAAAATAACAATTTCTTAGTGCCTTAGTACTTTATTCCTTGCAGATATGTTTTTTACTTTTATTTATATTGTTAGATATATTTCATTTTGTAACCAATAGAAGTGTTTTGATTTAGTTAATTTCTAGTACTGTCTTACTTTAGAGATGATAAGTTTATTTTAATTATTTTATTAGTTTAAAATTAATTGGTTTGATATTGTATGTATTGTTTTATGTCTGCAAGAATAAACTATTTTGAATTTGAATAAATTTGGGTTATTTTTCTGAGGTCAGGTTTGTGGCATTGCACTATAATAAATGTACCCTTCAATTAGATAAAAAAACTTGATAAAACAACATACGTCTACAAATAAGGGTACAATCAAGGGTACAACTAAGGGGGTTTAACTTTATATGATTAGAATTAATGTATAAGTAGTTGATGGTATGATATGTATTTGAAGAAATAAAAGTTCGTTTTTTACAGGCTGAATGATTATAAAACCTGATTATGATTTGACGTAACGAGAATTTAGCAACAAAAAAATTAATTCAAATAATTAATCAGTATGCAAATAGTTTGTTCAGAAATATAAACTTTTAGAGAAGAAATCTTAAGGGATATTCGCAAGGTATATGAGAGGTATATAAAATTCTGACGGTCGAGATGTTTTCCTTCAACAAGTGGCTGGTAAAGTTATCGGGTTTCAAGGGGTAACGAGTTGTTAACAGGCGCAAACTTCCCAAACTTAAGTTAAAACCCCTTTGCTTGTAACTAAATAAATTGTTGGCCTATAAAGATTATGATTTTATAAAATAGCTTTAATTTTGTATGTTTTAATAAAACACGTTATTTAATATCACTAAAAATGTTGAAAAACCTTTGACTTTGATTACACAGCCATTATTATTGGCTGTATTTGTATATATAAAATATATTTGTTTTGTAAACAGTTTTCACAGTTGGCACTGTTCGATTTCACTTTGAATTTGTTAGATCAGACTTTATTTTGTAATAGACTTAAGTCTGCAAACATTTGAAGAAATAAAATTATACTGCAAATAACTACAGCATTATAGTTAAAAACAAAGTAAAAAAAATTAAATTGATATTAATTATGACTTGCAATGCAGAAGTTAAAAGCAGTCTGGTATCATTCTAATGACACAGTTAGTTATTATTTAACAAATAAAATGATTGTGTTTATAATTAATTAAATGTAGTGTAATGATGTTATAATTAATTGTAATTTAAAATAATTAATTGTATTGATTCCGTAAATTGTAGCATGTCCTTTAGACAGAAGAGACATAGATGTTAAAACAAATAAGTTAGTTGCTATAGTAGCCTAATACAAATAGTAAATATTCATAAACGGTAAAAGATATTTTGAAATTCATGCAAACAAACACCTTGTACGTTTCTTATAGATTTTTAAACGCTTTAGAGTAATAGAAACTACACGTTATAAATTGACTTATTAACTAATTTTAGGTTAATAATATTACAAACCACTGGAATTCATTCATATTTTATATTACACACCCAACTGAGATTATAAACATTTTTATAAATATTTCAAATACTTTAATTCTTTCATTAATAAATTAGTGATGTTGGCCACAACAAAGATTTATGTTTCGTTTTAACACTTTTTGAGCTAAGCTAAGCTATAAAACAAAGGCGACCTCAAGTAATGAGGCTTACAGGCTTAAAGTTAATAGGAAGAACGGATCATGTTAAAACACACCAAATTGTAAGAAGCTGGATTGATATCCCTTTCGGGTTATAAATAATGAAATATTCTAAAGTTTTATGTTTCAATAAATTAAATGACATAATGATCAAATGAATAATTCTCTATAAACACTTAGTTAACATAGTAGTTAACGTTTTTAAACATAATGACAATGCCACACATGAAAATAAAAATAGAGAAAAATGATTGAGAGCATCTAAATTAATATAAATTTTAATTAGTACACTTACATAAACTTAAATATTTACTTAAGTCTCATAAAGGGTTCTATAACTCAAGTTTTCTTTTTGGTAGAGCAGCCTTGGTTGAGTAAATGGGAGACCAAAATTGAGACGACAATTTGACGTTGATGCATTGACCACTCAGCATAGCAAGTAGTAGGCCGGGCAGCGAGGCCTACCTCGTTCATTAACACCTGTCACAAGTTGTTAGTATAACCATAACATTGAAGTTTTTATTAAAAAGCACATCGATTACTTAATTACATAGTTTTAATTACTACTTATCATAATTAGATGTAGTTATAGTATATGAAAAAATATATCACTTAACTTACATTATGTAAATATTTTCCACAAAATCTAACTCCACCACAATGCAGTATATTATTTTTTCAATAACTATTGGTTATTGTTTCCAGCGGTGCCGTTGCCATTTTTCTTATACAAAAAAATTATACTCCACTTCGAACAAAAATTTGAAAGAGATATTACACTGTATGTCAGGACACGATAGCTTACTCCTCCTAACCCTAATTTTTAAATATTTTTTAATTATTTTCAATTACTTTGGTGATGCAGTTTGTAATGAAAATTGACACCTGATTAAAGTGATTTATTCAATCCGTTTTATTATTTAAAATATTCCTTGTTTCAAATATATTGGTTTTTCTTTTTAATATTACATGAACTATTTTCAAATATAATCTACAATAATAAATATCATGCAAAAGATTGAATAGTTTGTATTAAATGCTCCATAATAAACACTTGTACTTGTGACCGAAAATCACAAATAGCATTCGGTAAGTAAATATTATCTCTACCGCGATAATTTAAGAGTGATTCTTTAATAATATCTTTGGTTTTTCGAGTAAAATCGGGAACTAGGAAAAGTCTCGGCGATGCTGCAGATGTTTACCCAAGATACAGATTTGTCAACAGGACAGGACGTCACAATCCCCTTGTCACAGACCACGAGTAATGAATGTCTCACCGGGTCATCTGACTGAGATAAACCAAAACCATTACCTCCCTGTCACTTAAACATTATATTTCCGTCATTTAAAACTGAATAAAATGAATTGGGGGTTTTTTTGAACGGCACATGACCCTTTTTTATTTGTACTCATTGTAATTGAAACTAGCCCACCAATTTTCAACCGATTTCAAGTTTTAGGTGTCGTTGGATGAGGTTTGGCTTGGAGTTGTATATTTTTCCATTAGAATAACATCTTAATTGAGTTGAGCTTTCTAAAAATTTGTTATTGGACAGTTGTAAATAATTGTAGTTTCAGGTGATTCACAGGGCTGCAAAAATTTTTTGCTCTGTTGTATGAGATATTTATATTGAATTTTATGTATTTGAAAATGTATATTTAAAAAATTTGTACATTAAAATATTTTAACAAAAACAAGTTATTATTTTGGGTTATGTCTATATGATATTAATGGGGTTTATGTTTTTTATAAAACCTCTTCTTCCTCTTTTGCTACTTCGAAGAACTCATTTCCGATATCCATCCTTAGTTTCGCGCTTAGTCATAACCATCAGTAGTCTGCAAGCATACTCACAACCCATCTCTCTTGATACCGTCCCTCCATGTCACAAACCTCCACGTGGAACCGCTCTACTTGTTCAAGTAGTCTAGGGAATTAGTCTATATCTAGGAAGATTTCCAATATTTATTCCTAAGTTTATTCTTGAACCTAATATTTTCAATAATTACAGCATTTTTCCAAGGTGCCTTGTAAAAGAGTAACACGGAACAAGGCACCTTGGAAAAATTCTGTAATTGTTGAAAAGATTAGGTTCAAGAACAAACATAGGAAGAAATATTGGAAATCCAGGGACAGAGCTGATTGGGAAAACTATAAAGGCGTGAGAAACGAATTTGTAGTAAAAAAACTCAATGAGTACATTAAACAAGAGGTATTCTGCCCAAAACTAAGTCTGGGTTCAGAAAAACCACAGTACCTGCATTTTCTTGGTAAATCTTTGTAGCGAATTATTTGATGCAAAAGACAAAGGAAAATTTAGATCACTAGTACTTCTAGATTACTTTCAGGCAATTGACTCAATCAATCATGAGTTGCTGCTGGCGAAAATGAATTATTGTGGATTTGGAGCGGAAGTAATTGAGTGGGTCAGATCATATTTAGCTGACAGAACACAGGTCATGAAGTTTGAAGGCGAGATCTGCTCTTCAGAGAGGAAGAGGTGTGCCTCAGGGAAGCTGCTTGGGCCTATACTCTTCCATCTTTACACATCCGACTTTCCTTCTTGTGTCCAGAGCTGCACGCCACATTTGTACGCTGATGGTTATCAGCTGCATTTTTTCCTATGCTCCTGATTTGACAGAGGATGCCATTTTCAGGATTAACGTAGACCTAGATAACATTTTGACTTGGTCATCTGAGAATGGCCTGAAACTCAGCATAGGAAAGTGCAGCGTTTTACATCTAGCACCACAAGATTGTGTACAGACCCTCAGTGAGAATGGTATAGAGGTTACTCTTTTTGGCGAAAGTCTATCCATTTGCAATAAAGTCAAAAAACTTGTAGTCGTCTTGGACCGTGACCCCTCTTTTTCAGACCATGTAACTCACAACATCCAGCGTGCCATTGGCAGGTTGAGGGGTCTGTGTCGATTCGGAGTTTGTTGCCAGAAGCTGTAAGACTTCAGCTCATGCACTCTTTGGTATCATCGGGTTTTTACTATTGGTACCCTTCATATGGAAATAGCATCACGATGCATGACGCTCAGATAGTTCAAAAACTACAGAACTGAGGTATGTATTCTCCCTGACGCAAAGAGACCACGTGTCGGAATATCGTGATGCTGTTAACTGCTTCGCATGGGGGAATTTTGCAATTTGATGACCTACTGCATGACCCATAAAGTCCTTGCACTCGGGGAGCTGCGTTACCTGAGTGAAAGACTGCGGCACCGTTATGAGGTTTTACAATGGGTCGTAATCAGAACCTTCACTTTCAAAGAGTTAGGCTTGAACTGGGCCGAAAAAGTTTTTGATAATTTGGTCCAGTACTCTACAACAACCTCCTCGGTATCCTCAAACCATATTTATTGCTAGGTTTTAAGGAAAAAATGAAAGATATAATTAATAAGAGGAATTGTTGTAAATAAGTTTTCCCTTGTATTGTAATTGTTACTTTTACTAGATTATTGTTGATTTGAGCTATCCTAAAAACCAATTTGTAACTGAGGAACGCTTCAAAATAAATTCATTTTTATTTATTTATTTATATGGGAATAAAAAATATTGACTTTTAAGCTCATCTTATGCAACCTTGAGCTTCTTACGCTGCCAGAATCCGATGAATGGCTTTGTAATCAGGATCCTTAATACTAGCCAAATATCTTTTCACTAGATCCTTAAAAGCTAACCAAGGTTAATTTTTTTCTTTTTTTTCATACTGTTACGAGTGTGGCTTCTCTGCTGGCCAAGCAGAGCGAACCCCATAAATAACCGTGGTGAAGTTGAGAGAAATAAAGAGACATGTTAAAAATCAAACCAAATTTAATTCTCATCTTAACAACTAATAGAATACAATGATCAATAAACGTAAGAGGCAAAAAAATTTTACAAAAAGAGTTAAGCAGACTGGAAAACTTTTCTAGTTATTCAATTTTTAAACTGAAGAAACTGTAAACAAATTATCAATATGGATAGAACCACCCCCCCCCCCCCACTTTAGAAAACCCCATCCTATTTAGACATCTAGGTCTGCTGACCTATATAAGCCAGAGCTAAAGACAATGGGTCAGAACAAACAAGCTAGTGTTTAGTAACAGTTCTAGCCTACTCAGCAGACAAGCTGAAAAACTTCCTCCTCACATTGGCCTTACTTGAAGCTAGCATACACCTTACTTGAAGCTACGCCTTGAAGTAATTAACCTTGAAGTAACCTTGAATTACTTGAATTAATTACTTGAGTAATTTTAAGTAATTAAGTATTTAAATTAGTAATTGAGTATTTAAGTAATTACTTGAAGTAACCTTACGCCTTACTTGAAGCTACCTTACACCATGGTCTTACTTGAAGGTAGCATTTTATAATATAACATTTTTTAATTAATCATTAAATATAACACTATAAATTCAGTTCCCACATCACAATACTTTCCACAAAGATATTGTTGGAAAAAACCCATCTTGTGGCAAGACCAGTGAAAATACTGTCTTTTATCTTCGATTCAGACAGTTCATGTAATTTTATACGCAGGTACTTAAAATATTACCCATCCCTTTGCAGCTAATTTACAAAATGTTTCATAAGCATCAATTTTATATGGAGAGGGGGCAACATCACTTTTTCCTTCGGAACAAAAGTTGTATTTATAACATTTTTCTCACCAGGTTTTAAAGTTTTTTTTTTTTTTTTTTTTTAATGGTTAATCTTTTAGTCCAACGCCTCAATTTTGCACTACTGTCCCAAAAGTATAATAAGAAAAACGGGTACTTAATATAACCTGTTTGTTGTCCTAAAAAAATACCAAGGATTTTGAAATATCCACAAACCATCCATCGATGATCCTGATTTTTTTATTTTTCCAGTATTGTAGCCAAATTGTTATAGTTTTCTTCCATGTGCATAGAAAGTATCATCAGAAGGGATGCATACTTATTTCCATTGTGCAACAAAACTACTTTAAGACTAGTTTTTGATGAATAAATAATTGGATGACACATAATGCTATGTAAAAACGTTTCATAAGTCCTTGCAGATCGTTACAATAAACTACACTTCCCTCTTATGAAAGTCTGTAAATTGTTTTTTATATGCCTATACTATGAAAATGAGGAGGTGTCACTTTTAAATCTTGAACGATTCCGCTGCTTCCTTAGAAAGACTTGAATCTTTTACGAGGGCATTGAGTTCTCTTTTAAAAAATATTCAAGCCCCGTGGTCAACAGTAAAATCCGAACCTAATTCATTCTGGGGAATTATTGGGATGTTACCCTCAATCTCTCTTAGTCAAACACCCAAACTGGTGGAGTGGTAAAAGCTGTAGGATTGGTGTTTCAGACCTATGGGGCACTGAAGAATAGCTGATTCAAGGTTAGGATAACTAGTGTACTTCGAATAACCCCTTTAACGTCAACTGAACAGTAGCAATTAGTTGTGTGATTTTTCTGATCACGCCATACAATAGAAATTCCCAAACGAAGTGACCCTTAAACCAAAAACAAAGATCTTCTTCTCTTATTCTACACACCTTATGAGAATCACATGGATTATCTTGATTTCCAACTTTCAAACTACTAAGCAAAATACACTCTCTTTACAAATCACTAAAGTTTCTCTGTTGAATTTTTATGGTGTATTCTCACATGTAAAACAATATCTGGAAGAAGCAATAACGCTACTTCTTTTAGCAATGATGATGTGGAACCATCCACACTACACTGTTTAATTGGTCAACTGGGCCTGTCTATATAGAAAGTTGTTTTTCACTATTTGCGAGAACTAAAATGCTGTGCACTTGTCTGTAATATACATATATAAATTCTCATAACACTAAGTAAAAGAATTTTTTTCCATTTTTCCATTTTTAGGAGGTCAAATTCTATTAGAAGATGTTGAAAAAACGTATGATGTTTTTTGGTTGCAAACCTGTAAATCACAATATTGGATTAGTCGTAAAACATCAAAGTGGATATTTTTGTTAAACCATGGAAATACACTGGAAAACCAATTGAATTTACGCAGAGAGTAAACAGTAAAAAGTCGTTCTATATGTCTGAAGTTTCTTTTTTCAAATGCAAACTAAATTGATCAATATCTAGCAACGTATACACTTAAATGATTTCAATGATTCATGCAGTTTATGATTTTCATAAACCTGCTTCGAAAAGAAACATGCATAAATGACATTCATGTCATTAATGGTTCTTTTTGAGATCACGTGTTAACGTTCAATTGTAGATAAATAATAATTTAAATTATAGTATGATGAAAACGAAAGCCTGTTTGACAATTGCACCAAACTAATTAAATTGTCTTTTGTTCAATTTAATTTCATCACAATGTAATTAAAGAGGCAAATCGCTGACATTACGGAAATGCCATTTAAAAATACACCACAATCTGTTTCGTAATTTTAAACATCCTATAAATATTGAATTCCTTTAAGCAAAGGAAGCTGGGACAAATATGAATGCATAACAGATTTAGAAAATCCTAAAATATGAGGTTCTTTGTTCTTTTGCCTCTTTGTTCGAATTGAAATTGTTTAAACTTGTCTTATTTTCTTCTAAGGTGAAATTGCGTTTCTATTTTCATACTATTTCAGAATAAATATCATCCTTAACCATTCAGTTTGAAGTAGAATATTTAAAGCAGTTATAGCAAAGTATACTTAGTTGGTCTTATAAGCTTACACTAAAACTACCGTGTAAGAATTATTGTTGATTATGAAATATATTGTGTAAGTAGTTAAATGAGTACTTAGCTAAAAGTTAATATGACGTTTTAGAATTAACTTTTTCATTTACGCTTTTATATACGTCTTATTTAAACCTTTACAATCGATTCAGTTCAAAACAGTATTAATTTTTTATCGCAAAGCTACAAAAGTGAATGTTTGTTTGATTGTTATTGCCAATTCCTGGAACTAGAGTAAATGACAGGAAAGGAATGAGTTCCGTATCTCACAGTCTACCGGATGAGATGCTGCATTGCTTGTGGCTTCGTATCCCGAGAGTTCTCATCTATCTCATGTTTGCTTTTATCAATGTTGAAGAAAATCGTTCTGCGGGAAAGTAATTTATGATTCAATTATATTACATTCACTTTACGATCGTGTTAGTACCAAACGTCAAAACCTGTTTTGCCGAAAATGATTTTTGCTGTTGTAAAACGTAATGTTTACAATGAACAGACAATAGATTTTTAAACAAATTTTTGTTTGGTTTTGTTTGCTCCTGACAAAGGCTAATGACGAAAATGTGAGCTTAATTATTGCTAAATGATGTGTAAGAAAGCTTTTTTCTCGTAAATGGTGCCGTTTAAGAGTCATCTTCACCCCTTTGCCATTAGCCCATTGTTGCGCAGTCGGCAGTGTTAACCATACGGCTTTTAATGCAAAACATGGTATCGCATTCCCCGGTTTCGGACGCCGTTTTTCAGCCGATTTGCTTTAAACTTGGTAAGTGTTTAGTTGAATAGTTGTACTATGTCGCTCATACCTCGGAATTTTGAAAATTCAACAAATATTACTCTTTGAGACGTCGCAAAGTAACTCTTTTTTCCTTAGGAATATTTCAAAATTTAGTAAAATTTTCAAAATTCCTAGGTATGAGCGACATAGTATAACTATTCAACTAAACACTTACCAAGTTTAAAGAAAATCAGTTGAAAAACGGCGTCCGAAACAGGGGAATGCGATACCATGTTTTGCATTAAAAGCCGTATGGTTAACATTGCCGACTGAGCAACAATGGGCTACTGGCCCAGGGTGAAGATGACTCTTAACGATGTATAAAAGGCTACTTAAATTGAAATGAAAAAGTTGTATATGGATAATGAGCCAAACAATAGACTATATTACAAAATAAAATAAACTCAATGTTGATACAATGTTTTACTGACAGTAAAACGTAACAGAATGTTTCACAAAAAAATTCAACGATAGTCTATAAGACATATTTAAAAGAGTTATTTGTAAAAAGTATTACATAAAACTTTAACATATTTTTCCAAACAGAGCAAAGTGTGATTCATCTGAATCCTGAATTTATAAATACTAAAACTTAAAAATTCGAATACGGCACATAATAACTTTATTACCAAGCGAATATTCTGAAAGATTTCTGAATTTCTGAGGTACTCAGGCTCCCAATGCTTCAATGTTAAATTGTCCTCTTAAGCCTAAGTGAATTGTAGCCAGCCAAGCGCGTGTTGTCATTTTGGTTCTTGTTTTAGACTTAGCTGCAAGGCTTATACATTACTAGGGGGCCGTGCAGCGCTATGCGCTGCATTTATTACAGTAGGTACCGGGTGATAAAACCTTGCTCATCATGGTAATAAACCGGGTTACTTTGGAAATAAAAATTAAATTATAGTGAAAATCAGATAACACCATATTGTTGTTTCATCAATCGATCTTATTGTGATAATGTTGAGATGCCGGTAGTGTTGAAAAGGTTGTTTCTTATGCCGGTATCTCTTTAGGCCTCTGTCTAAAAACACTCTTATAAAATTTACAATAAATTCACAGATTCTAGATCTAGATAGTTCAGCACACATAAAAAATAAATGACAACAGAATAAAAATCGACTTTTCATTACAGCTCATCCCCGTTGAATTATGCAGCACTCACTGGTGTTTTGTAGTACCATTTGAGGTAGTCGTCAAAATGGTGAATAAAGCCACATCACTATTTATAAAGAGCTAAGTCCTCTTTAACTTAATTTTCCATGGCATTAAAAAAATTTAAATAAATAAATCACAAAAATTAAGACAATCTACATTTTTGTGGGTGTGGTCCACTTTGTTTTTATGAGGCAATATTTATATTTTGGTTAAAAATTTTCTTTACACAAACCATTTTTGTAATAAGATTGTTATTATAATGGAGGTAAAATCTTTTTAATACTCTCTCTTTTTAAACTGGTGTTTAATATGCTACATCAGAATGCTACACAGCATTCTGCATTAAATTTTGTTATAGTATCATAGTTAACAAATAGGTTACTACACCGATAACCTATCCCTATTCCTATAGTTCATAATAGTTTGAAAAAACCATGCATACAAATTTAGTGTTTTATTTTAATATATGTTGAGTTTCGTTATTGTTTCAATATCAACCTAAATATTACCCATGTCAAAAATCTCAATTTATAAACTTGCTTTCGTACTGAGAAATTATTCGTCTAGGGTTAAGTTACTTAACCTACTTTAGCCAAATACAAGTAAATAAAAAGTTCAACTAAAATCTACCCACTTAATTTTCAGAAAAAGTTCAAACATTACAAAAGACACTCCTCATATTAAAGTATGAAATTATTTATTTTGTTAATATTATAGTACAATTTGTATACAATTGATAGTTCAATTTCTTCTATTTAGCTATAACATGTGTTTTCTGTTATAGTATCAACAGCTGTATTATTCTCAATTCAATATAAATTGTTTCCCATGTTAATCTTATGGACAAAAAATGAACTTTGAAGGCTTCCCGTGGGCTTCAGAATTAAAATATCAAAAATCTAAAACCTTATTGCAAAACTACAAACTAAGACCATTCTTTTGACACCTCAAACTTTAAAATTGGTCCAGAAATAAGGGAGGAGTAGTGTTAACAAAAAAGGGCATCACGTATTATATATATATAGATAGATAGAAGATAGATATATTTTACTAACGTTTTGTAGTAATCTTAAGATTTGAAAACTAGAGTATAAAGAGTTAACAACAATTTCTATAAAGATCTTTTAATTTGAAAATGTTATTAATAATATGTCGGTTGGCTCGCTAGCTCCAGCAAGCAATTTTTTTAGTAGATAGTAGATTTTCACTCAACCGCCTGCGAAATGAGCTCGTTAGCTTTGACGTCTCAACTTCTATACATTACATTTGATAAACCCATTAAGAGTGATGCATTCTCTTGTATAGACACTATTTATTGATAAAATTTTTATAGAATCTCATACTTATTTTTTTATATCTATTATTATATCTATCTTCTTATTTCTATAAGGGTTTCGTCTGTTACGTCCCTTTTTCTCTCGACCTACGAACCGATTTTTAAGATTGAGGTGTCATTTTAAAGCTTAGGACATACCCCAGTGACGAATCGTGATTAAAAAGGTCATATTGTTTCGGGCTTCGCCCCCCTCGCCTTTAATTTATTTCTAGAGGGCGCTTTAAAATGTTGACCAAATTTTATTGCAAGTTCTTTAATGTGAATTGTAATTTAACAGCTGATTACCTTCAGATGAATTTTAAAAGCTGGATAGTAAACAAAAATAGATCTCTGTCACTTCATAACAACATTCACGTACTGTAGGTGAGTTTCACACTCATACAGAATCATAAAATGCGCAATTTGCGCACGGGCCACCTCGTTATTTTTTAATTTAAGAAAATGGAAAATATTAAGAACCGAAAGGAAAGAGCAAAGCTTACTTAATGTAAAGATAGAGACCCAAATTTGGATGGAAATTAAAAACATCACTTTACTGTTTTAGGGACTGAAAGTCATCCTATAAAATTCAACAAAACTTAATTAAGGAAGGAGGTTATTTAGTGGTGCTTTAAGCTGTTAGGACTCTTGTTTTACAGAAAAAATATTCATGACTTTTCCTTTAATTTCCAACTCATTTTAGTTTTAATTCCTTTAGCTCACCACGACGGCATTCAGGATCTGGAAAAACTTATTTGATATAAAAATCACTAATAGAGATTATATGTTTTTCAACATGGTACATAAATGTGTAAATACATTTTAAAATTATAAAAAAGATCAATACGAAAGTCATACAACATATTCAACTTAAAAATGACAACTATAGATAGATTTTGGTACATATGACTTAACTGTCTATAAATTTATTTATGTAGGATTGAATGATTTATATTTTTCAATCCATGATAATTTTTTCGATGTTTTTCAATTATATAATTTTTATTCAATGTTTATTCAGTGCAATTATTCAGGCTGCATGATGGCATAACCTGAGAATCGACTTGGTACTGATCTCAAGCACTCTAAATAATTCACTTGTACACTCAAATTCGCAATGCGTAACAGCTTAGGAATAATGTTTTACTAACGAGGAGTATATTTTATTTTATATGCATAGTATATTATTCATTATAATTAGTTTAACCTCAATTTCCTGAAATAAAAATGTTATAAAAAATAAATAAAATAAAAAATAAAAACATAAAAGAACCTTTTGGACGTAAAACAAATATATTTTGCATATTTGAATCTATAAGTATATTTTTTAGGATATATTTCAATCAATTGAAAAAGTAGTAAACATTTTTAATTATCTTCCTCCGAAACTATATTATAGTTGAATGTATGTCAAGGTAATTATACAACGTATTTGTTTCAAAAGCAAAGCAATGGCCAAGGGGCTGACACTATTTCAGTCTGTTGCCACAAAGCAGAGTGAGTACTTTATTATGAATGTTAAACTTTTAAACAAGAGTTACATATTTTATTTGTTTATTAACTTTTCACTAAAAATGAAGTAGGTTGGCCGTGATGCCTTAGGGTATTTGAATAACAAATATAGCCGAATATAAATTGTATTTAATAAGCTATAATCATTTTTATCAGTTATGTTTAATTACATAAACTTTTAAATATGAAATTACAAAAACCATACCAACATAACGTAAAAACAAAAATATAAAGTTTATTTTGGAGTAGATGTATATGCTAAGTATTGTAACAGTCAAGTTATTGTGAACATCTTCAACCAATTACGCAAAAAAGACATGGATTGAAATAATAATTTAAGAATATACAATATGTCACTTCATAAACAATTTCTTTCAGACCCCGAGTCCACTCTGTCTAGCTAATGAAAATTTATAACATAATAAATTAAAATCAGGCAAAAACTATGGAACAGGTGGTTACTGTCAAGAAAATAACAATAAATAAAAAAAGCAGACAATGTTTTGGTATAAAGAAAGTGTTTTTGTTAGAAAGCGATGAGGAAGACGCTAACATAAACATCTAACGAACAGCTGTAACCAATAAATTATCACTTACACCATTAGTCTTCCAAAGGGCTTCAGTTCAAAGTGACAACGAGTAATTCAATTATGTCTCTCCCAAACCTCACTAAATTGTCTACATGTGCCACAAACTGTTCGCTCCATTAATCGAAATTTATTACTATATCAAGTTTCTATAGAAAAACACATGAAGTTCCAAAAACCATTACTTTAAAATTATCAATTCTTTACGAAGTTCTTTGTTTTTGGAAACATATTTATAATAAGGGATACTAGAAAAGTGTTTGCAGGAACCTCAATGCAAGAAGAAATATTACGTCGTTTGGTTCTTGTCACATTCACACGAATCCATATTATGGAAATTGAAACCTCTTGATGTATATATCAAGATTTCTATTTCAGCCAGGAGGGAATCGGGTTTGCAAATAATCTCCTACATATTCAAGGAATAAATTATGTAAAATTTCCAGATATTTCTATACTCATTGTAAGTTTTTGTTATAAAATAAAAGTAGGCCTTAAAATATATTAAAGAGGTTATTAGTAACAAACATACCAGACTTAAAATTCCTACCATTAGTTTTTTTTATTTATTATTATTATTTTTTTGTATAATGATTAATTTAAAAAGTCCCGTCCCAAAATTTTCACTTTCAATGTTAAAACACCTTAAAATATATAACGTTATTGTATATGTTTTCAACTTTATACTTTAATTTTCAAATTCAAATATTTAAATTTATATAAACCTGAATTTTAAACTAAAACTCATAAATATCCTTTTTTTAAGAATCTTGTTAATTTTGTTAAAAACTCACAATTTACGTTTACATTTAAAAAAATATGAATAATTTTGACAAAATATAATAACCTCAAAAATACTGATTTCTTAAGTAGTTGGATCATCTCCCAGAAGACTTATAATTATAGAGTACTAATTTACGTCATTCAAAGGGGTTTTACCATGGTTTTGAAAGCCACGTGTGACTTAGCTAGCAGAATCCGCTTTGAGTAAAAGTTTTGAGGCGTTTAACTCAATCAAGACAGGTTAACTTGTTTAGTTTGTTTACTTATAGAAACTTGATTTTCACCTTTTAACAAGATTTTAAGACTAAAACTTACATTAAAATTATAAAATTATAAGCTCTGGAATATTAGTAAGGAAAATGTTATAAGAAGATAGTATATAACTCACACATTTCGGAACTTTTAAGAACAGTCCAGGTGAAATTTAACCACGCTTATCGAGTATAGAGTAAAAGGAGTATAGAGTAAATATAGAGTAAAAACCCTTATAGAGTAAAAGGTTTGATGAAATGTAAGATAGCCAATGTGGACGTTAGATTTAACAAGTTTGCTTACAGATTTATAGTACCTGTTAGTAAAAGAATCCTATTGCTGTGTCAGCCATTTAGGTTATACTATGTCTCATGCTATTATTAAATGCTAGAGGTTTTTACTGTGGGGTTAAACCTTATTACCTATCATTATATGAGATATGATCAATCTAAAATTGCTGTTTATCAATAGATTAGCATTTGGTTAGTATTTTGTGTTTTGCCTTTTATACTGTACTAGCTGTTGCCCGTCACAGCTTCGCCCGTGATTAAATTCATTTCACATGTAATAATATCTCTTTAAAGAGCAATGAAATCTTCTTTCTTAAGAATTGTGTAAGCAGGGCATTGAATTTTGCAAAAAATTTTCTTAATGAGCACGTATGAGCAAAGAGTAACGAGTATGTCAAATTTCAAACCCCATAGACCTTATGTAGGGGGCTCTAAAGGACTTCAAAAACTATTTTTGCAAAACTATTTTTTATTTAGTAGGCAACATAACAAGTAAAAAGGTCAAATTTAAACCCTGTAGGCTATATAGTAATTCTGAAGTCCAGTGGGGCGGAGCCCTAAAAGACATCAAAAACTATCTTTGCATAACCTTTTCTTAGTGAGTACAAATGAGTAAAGAGGAACGTCCAAGTCAAGTTTCAACCATGTATGCCCAAGAGTAATTTAGAAGTCCAGTGGGGCGGAGCCTAAAGGACTTCAAAAACTATACTTGGAAAACCGTTTCTTAGTGAATACCTATGAGCGAAGAGGAACATAAATACTAAATTTCAAACCCACTGGCCCTAGAGTGATTTTTAAGTCCAGTGGGGCGGAGCCCTTAAGGCCTTAAAAAACTAAAGGACTTGCATAACTGTTTCTTCATGAGTACACATGAGTAAAGAGGAACGTCCACGTAGAATTTCAACCCTGTAGGCTTTATAGTAGCCTAATCATGAAGTCCTGTGGGACAGAGCCCTAAAGGACATAAAAAACTATATTTATAAAACCGTTTCTTAGTGAGTACATATGAATAAAGAGGAATGTCTACATCAAATTTCAACCCCATATGCTCTTGAGTAATTTTGAAGTTTAGTGGGGTGGAGCTCTAAAGGACTTCAAAGACTTTATTTTGTAAAACCGTTTCTTAGTGAGTACATATGAGTAAAAAGGAACATCCACGTTAAATTTCAACCTCGTATGTCCTAGAGTAATTTTGAGGTCCAGTGGGGCGGAGTCCTAAAAGACATCAAAAACTATCTTTGCATAACCTTTTCTTAGTGAGTACAAATGAGTAAAGAGGAACGTCCAAGTCAAGTTTCAACCATGTATGCTTAAAAGTAATTTAGAAGTCCAGTGGGGCGGAGCCCTAAAGGACTTAAAAAACTATACTTGGAAAACCGTTTCTTCGTGAATACCTATAAGCAAAGAGGAACATAAATACTAAATTTCAAACCCACTGGCCCTAGAGTGATTTTTAAGTCCAGTGGGGCGGAGCCCTTAAGGTCTTAAAAAACTAAAGGACTTGCATAACTGTTTCTTCATGAGTACACATGAGTAAAGAGGAACGTCCACGTAGAATTTCAACCCTGTAGGCTTTATAGTAATCATGAAGTCCTGTGGGGCGGAGCCCTAAAGGACATAAAAAACTATATTTATAAAACCGTTTCTTAGTGAGTACATATGAATAAAGTGGAATGTCTACATCAAATTTCAACCCCATTTGTCTTGAGTAATTTTGAAGTCCAGTGGGGCGGAGCCCTAAAGGACTTCCAAAACTATATAATAATAATCTTTATATTTGCATAACTGTTTATTAGTGAATACTTGTGAGCAAAGAGGAACGCCAATGTCAAATTTCAACAACGGATGCAATAGAGTAATTTTGATGTTCTGTGGGGCGGAGCCCTAAAGGACTTCAAAAACTATATTTGCAAAACAGTTTCTTAGTGAATACCTTTGAACAAAGAGAAATGTTCATGCCAAATTTCAACCCCATTGGCCCTAGACCAATTTAATAGACCCGAGGGGCGGAGCCCTGAAAACGCTTTCCAAGAGCACCGAAGATCCGTTTCTTAGTGAGCACCGATGGGCGAAGTGGATCTCCCATTGAAAATGTTCCAAATAATTCTCTTAGGTCATATGGTTTTTCAGATATGATTTTCCTAGATTCATATTAAATATTGGCCATAAGAATAACATTACAAAATTTTGAAGTCTTGTGTTGCGGAGCCCTGATTGAATTTCGCAAAACTGTTTCTTAGTGAGCACCTATGAGCAAAGCAGAACGTCTATGCCAAATTTCAACATCGTAGGTCTTATAGTTTTCTATATTCGTTGTTTCCTAGATTTGTATAAAAAATTGGCCATAAGGATAACATTAGATAGAAATTTTGAAGTCCTGTGTGGCAGAGCCCTGATGGAATTTTGCAAAACCGTTTCTTAGTGAGCACCTATGAATAAAGAAGAACACCCATGCTAAATTTTAACATTCTAGGTCCCATAGTTTTTCAGATTCGTTGTTGCTTTGATTTGTATTAAAAATTGGCCATAAGATTAACATTAGATGGAAATTTTGAAGTCCTGTGGGGCGGAGACCTGAAGGAATTTTGCAAAACTGTTTCTTAGTGAGCATTTTTGAGCAAAGTGGAACGTCCATGCAAAATTTCAACCCTCTATACCCCATGGTTATGGAGATTCTCTGATACATGAGTGAGTGGTATTTGACAAATATAGTAGAAAAATAGATAACGTCGCAGCTGTAAAAAAGCTGTTTTAAAACTAAAGAAGGATATATAGGGATATACTATAATTTCAAAATGTAACTAAAGTATTAGTAAAAGTCCCAGAACAGGCGAACCAGTTATTCACAGACTGGAAGTAGTCACATGACCGGTAACGATGATTATGACTGAGGGAAATTTTTACAGGAATGCTGCAAAGGGAGCTGAATGGATGTTCAAAAATAAAAAAGATATTCAAACAAGTATAGTTCGAACTTCATAATCCAATTTCAAAGATCTGCCACATGAGATATACGCACCCAGATCAGCTGATCAAATGGACAGTGATAACGTTATCGGAACAGTTGCGATTTGAACTTCCAGGTAGTCTGTTCCTGCTCGTGACCTTGGAATGTCGTTTGATAATGTTAGGCCTATCTTGCAGCACTGTTTTTCGTCATATGGAAAATGGATTCTGATTTTTGATACGACTAAATCATCAATATATATACCCCGAACGCATGTGAAGAAAAACAATTACGTGCAGCATTTTTTTCGGACGTAAGTATTCTGTTATGATTATAGTACCTAAGGCACCGAGCATTTAATCGGTAAACTTAAAAAAAAAATCTTTTGCAGTAAATAGTTCAGTTAAAGACTCAATATCTAGTGTAAATAAGCTTGTTTCTTTTCAAGAAAAGCTCGTTGGCTCCGCTCACTCGCTTTTGAGAATATTTCATTTTACAGTGGTTACAGGTGGTGCAGGCTATAATTAATTTTCTGACACTCTTTTGTTTTATACAAAATTGCATTTCTACAAATTACATTTGTTATTTTTTCGACTTATAGAAACAATAAACTAGTAACAGATCGTTAGTGTCTTTTTTTGTTCATTTTTTAAAATCTTAGGTTTAATTACGCTTGATTACTTCATCTGAGCCATACTTATACTCATATATATGTTTTCTTAGGTTGTATTGTATTGCTTAGGTGTAACACGTTTCCGGCTCTCTAGCGATTTCTTTCAATTTGGTAGGTCATTTGTTTGGTGATTGTTTGGTCACTAGTTTTAGTGAATATGTGTGGTAGCATAGTTTGTTGACTTTTAATAACTCGTTTAGGCCGAGAGTAAATATGTGTGTTTGGATACAAAAATGTAAATTTAGCATTGGTGGAATGAATAATTGTCCGAAACGATACCAAATGAAATTGTAAAGAAATTAAATAATTTTTTTATAAGATTCTTTGATTGTCTTCTACAGCGACTAATCATCTGATTGTGATATAAAGGTAGCCCATAGTTCCAAATTTATTTAGTAAATTGGTATTTTTTAAGCATTGTAAAAGTAACAAAGAGCTCCCTCACCGTTTCTACCTACCAGCCGCGACTTGAGTGTCCCTAGGAGGAAACCAAGTGATGTGTTTACCCGGAGTGACAAAGGTCTGCGCAAAACTTCTATAATTCCTTCTTGCGCTTTATCCGTGAAAAAGTAAAACTTAGTTTCTATGTCCACAAAACCTACCTATCAGTGCAGTAATCAGAAAAGTTCAGAAAAACCAATCAGCGGTTTGTTTAAAATAATATTATCTGTATGTATTATGCGTAAAAAGATCGTTCGACCGCTCCCGTGGTTCGGAAGTAACGTTAAGCCGTTGGTCCACTTGCATAGAAAACAAAAAAGTGCAGGCATTTCAGGCGAGGAGAACTATCAGTTAATTGCTGATCTTCCTCCACTAAAAGCCATACGATTATTATTTTTTCATCTTTATGTAAAAATTAATGCACAATAAATCACTAGTTCAGTAAAATTTTCTGTGATTCCGTTTTGTTTATATGTTACTAGCCCAATTATCAGAAATAAAATCTCAGTCATAGAAACAAAGTAAACTTAAAAGAAGTATTGCTAGAATGCTAGAGCAAATTACTGAGCCCCCGAGTCACGACGGAAAAGTTCCGATTCCGTAACGGCCGCCCTACATTCGCCGCTGGAGGGTGGATTGGGTAGGGATATGAACAAAGTTTGCCTTTAGTTCGCAGCGTCGCCGCCACGAGCGCTAGGTGGGCGTCGGGGCGCTCGCCGCCGCTCAGAAGCGCTCTAGTGTCGGGACAACTCGGTCGCCCCGTACCTCGCCAGACACATAACATCGCTACCATGTCCATTTAATTTTGTTCAAAATAGCGTTAAAAAACTTTTGGGTCTACCAAACGTAGAATGTGAATATTTTGGTGATGTGAGTTAATTGTTTTGTGGTTCATTTTTTTAGTCAAGTTGAGACAAGGTAAGGGGAAGTATCAAATTGGTGTTAAGAAAACAAATTTAAAAGTTTAAATCTAAAACTAAATTGTTCGTGGTAGATGAAAAACATTAAAAACACCTAATATAGTATAAAAAATTAAACGCGCATTTCTCATGCCAATTTATTTTGTGCCATCTTTAGTAAACGGAAAAAGTAAACGGTATTTATTATTTGGGAGCTAAATATAATGAACTTATTAATTTTTTTACCACCGAGCCTTATCAAAAAATGTTTCTTTTCAGGAGACTGTTTTTATTCCTCTAAAACGTTAATTAGATTTTAACCTACTAGAAGCTACATTTGGTATGTTTATAAAAACTTAGACTTCCTTCCTTTATGTATTAAAATTAGGTATATTTAAGGCTTATGTATGTTAAATTACTTAACTATACACACGCTTGTGGGTAAAATTGATCAACATTACAGCTATTTCTTATTAACACAGATTTCACATATTCTCTATGTACTTTTACGTGTATGGTAATTGATATAAGATTCAAATAATCTACATTGAAACGAAAAGAATAAAATTATTTTTTTATAGTAGTGTTATACGCTATAAACTATATAATGTAACCAACTGTATTTTTCTATTATACATAGGTAGTGAACACTTGAGATGGGCGGTTTTTAATAAAAAAAATCTAGCCAATTTTCGAACTAATGCATGTTTATTTAAACAAAATCATAGCTCATTATTTGCCATTTTAGTTTAAAAATCAAATTACCGGTCATTTCACTTGTTTGTGTTAATGCCATTAAATTGATAAACATAATTTCGAATGCACGACCCGATCCTCTTTCCAACACTTCAATACCGTGGACTAAATCTCTGCAGGGATGACAGCCATTTCTTAAATGATTGCATTCTTCAACTTGTCAAAATTTTATGGGTTGGGAGCTTTTAGCATTAGCTCTTAATTACTCCCTTAGTTTAACTTCTAAGCACTGAACAAAGTTTTCTTGTTTCCTGGATAGATAATTCCACATTTGGCAATGTTTCTTGGCATCCCACGTCACTGACTTATCAGAGTGTGTCTTTTTCTGTGGGGATACTTTAAGACATGTGTCTATAAGTATAAATCATGAAATTTGGTCGAGTTAAAGAATGCTATCTTCAAGCATTACAATAATGCTGCCGTCATTGCAGAGATGTTGGTCCTTGTGATGGATGTGTTGACAGAAGACGTGAATCATCATCATTCAAAATGATTGACATAACCATGATGACATCACCCTCATTTTCTCAAAAATAACTAAAATGGCAGGTAATATGCTTGTCAACTAAAATGGCAAAACTAATGAGCTTTGATTTTGGTAAAATACACATGCATTAATTTTAAAATTTGCAGAGTCCATTTCATTAAAAGCCGTAAATTTCTATTGTGTCATCCTGTACATAATTAAAATCAGACTAAGGATTTTTTTTACTTTTATTTTACTATTTTTTTAGTTAAAACGTATACTATTTAAAAACTTTAATTTCATTCATTGATATTTTCTCCATGTATCATTGTGAAACTGTTTCTGACCATCTCCAAGCGAAAAAATTATGTAATATCGAGGGAACGTTCACGTTCAAATATTAGAAAATTTATAAGTATAATACATCACAGTAATGATTTACGTTATCAATGATTCAAATAAAAATTTTTTTAATACAAAATAAACTTGAAAATAATGATCTTTATATATTGTTTAATAAAAAGGCTTGTTTTATACAAATAATCATTTATATTTTTAGCTTCGCAAAGAAAAAACTCATTCTGACGATTTTTACTTGTTTAGTGAAAGATTAACAATCATTGTAAAACCACACCATTACGTTTTATTTTATGGGTTAATTTATTAAACATTATTGATATTTTCAAAAGCCTTTTGTTCGTAACTCATTAGATGTTGTGAAAGGTCCTGGAACGATAAATATTTTGTTTACCATTATAGATAAAGTAATGATACTTGGTGTTTCAATAATAGCCATAACTGTCTACTCTTCTAAGCTATAATCACTATATTATCCCTTAAGGAGGACGGCACACATGGAGTCTGACAAAATTATTAAATAGCACCATAGGTCGAGTAATGTTTCAAATTAAGGGTCTCACTTAGCAGAATACAATTCCGAAAAATAGACTTAAAATTTATGACCGAGACGGAAATGGCAGGAAATCAAAGTTTCCATTAAAATCATATTGGTAAAACTAAAATATGCAATAGCTTTCTTAACACTCAACCTATTGACATTAAGTTTGTTGCTTATTGCTCCAAATGCAAAGACGTTTAAAATGATAAATGATGTGACAGGGGCCAAAGAAGTTTCAATTTAAACATCCTTTAAGGGATGTCCCTCTTCGAAGTCGTACAGAAATCTGTTTTGGCCTTTGTCGAACCATACATCATCTTAAAAGTTTTTGCATTGGGAGTAGGGGAAGTGCGCGTAATTTTTACCAGCGCCAAAATCGTACCACCATGGTTTTGAGGAAACTAAGCTGCCACTAACGCTCATTACGGCTATTTCTGACCCTTAGTCAACCTCATTAGCCAGAGCATTGAATGGGACGCATGGAGTCGTGTTCGTTATTTTGTGAAAAATTGTTTTAATATTTTGACTCGTTTCTTATAGTGTTGATGCTTTAGTTTATTGGAATTCATAAGAAACCATCCAGGGTAAATTAATATTCAGAATATGTTATTGGTTAAGTGATTGATTGCCTGTAAATCAACGTAAGAACCAATTTCCTAGGTGTATTTTCAGTGTAGTTATGGCAAGTTGAGTTCAAGATGGCGCGTTACCCTAAATTGTACCACTCTGTGTTTCCATAATTGTACCACCATTCTAAGTGGTACAATTTTGGCTAACACTGTATTTTGTTTCCAAATGGCTCAGAAAATTAAAAAGTATGACAAATGGACCGAAGACGACATGTCCCGCGCTATTTCGGCCTATGAAAACGGTGGTTTAAATGTAGTTTGCCGAACTTATGGAATTCCGAAGCTGACCTTAAAAAGGCACATACAGGGAACTAAAGTCTATGCAAATTATGACTCTAAAAAGCTTGGCCACTCTCAAGAATTACCTAAAGAACTAGAAGACCAGTTTTAACAACATGTTTTAAAGTTATTATTTTCCATAGAGAACATTCAATATTTGAAAGGAGCTATCATTGTTTTTACCTGCGGCATTTAGTCTTATGACATAATGTAATTTGTATATAACATTGACAACTTACATATAATTTTCATCGCACATTCTATGTTTAACGATTTTACAACTTATATATATGATATAAATCGTATGATAAATACGAGTGTTTTTCTAATACTGAATAATTTTACTATATTACACTATCCCTATGTATAACTTTTTTATACAAATAAACATGTTTTAGAATACTTATAACATACTATAATAATTTTTTTTGACAATAAATAAAATTTCAATAATTTAGTTGTGTTTTTATTGCAAATTAAGGGTTAATTTTACAATAGGTACAATTAAGGAAACTGGTACAATTTTTGGAAACAGGTGGTACAATTTAGGGGTACATGGTACAATTATGGCAATTTTTTATAACCAAAAAAACAATTTTTTCCTATTATATTTTTGTACGAAATTACTTAAAACTTTTATAGAACATAGATGTCATTAAGTACTACAAGACCATCCTGATTTTGATTTTTTAATACTTCCGGTTTTCTGAAAATTGACTTTATGCTTAGGTGGTACAATATTGGCGCACTTCCCCTAATAATCCACAAACCCGACGTTAAAAGGATGAGTATTAAGACAGCTATTGTACTTTTTTATCTTTGCCCATGTGATTTTAACGGAAACTTTGTTTGCCTGTCATTTTCGTCTCGGTCATCCATTTTAAGTTTAGTTTGCGGCATTTTACTCTGCTAAGTGAAACCTTTAATGTGATACCAAACGGGACCTATGCTGCTATCTAAAAATTTTGTCTGACTCCTCGTGGGCCATCCTCATTACGGGATAAAAAAAGTGATAATAGCTTAAAAAGAGTAAACATTTATAGCTGTTATTGAAATATCAAGTCTCATTAATTTGTCAATAATGGTAAAAAACATATTTCACCATTCTGGAAATTTTAACTACACTATATAAAAATGTTCATGGGATACACTTAAATTTGATGTTAGTAATGGTTGAGTTGAACATTAATTTACCCATCGATCAGACTTTATTTTTAATTTTCAGTCATTTAAATAGTAAAACTTTAATCATACTTAGTTTAAAAAAAATTTTACGTTATTAGTTTAATTGACCATAAAGATAATAAATACTCTACCTCTCATATTTGTATTTCCAACGTGCTTTATATACGTGGTGTTTGGTAGTCAGTGTAAAAAATTAAGGATATATCACGCATGTATAATGGCAACCAACATACTCAATTTAGTTGTACATTTAAGACCTCTTAAAGCAACGGTTTTGAATTTGGTTCAATAATGTACCTCTTTTTTATGTTACTTGTAATATCATTATTGACGTTTATTGCAACAGTATTTAATAAAAAGAATTATTCAACTGTTTCTGATTAAATAATCATAACTAATGAAAATTATCACAAACTGTACAGAGTAAAAATTAAGTTTGAAACCCATTTAATAACTTGTAAACCACAACAGACTAAACTTCACCAAACATACGTCTTAGAGCCCGCCTACTAGGAGTATTAAATCGTTAATATTAAATGTAAGCGTAGGTGGTAATGTACATTTAATTCAAGTCCTTACTTAGTACAGTATGTTGCCTTAAATTCCACTTCAAATGGTTGACTAAGGTGGAAATGGACTGGTAATCAAATTGTGATTAAAATCGTATGGAAAACTTAAAAATTCAATTAATACTGATATTATATTCGACCTCTTGAGTCCGGATTTGTTACAGGACTGAAATTCAAGACGTTTAAAGTTGCGTATGATATGAATAAAAACAATGAATTTAGCTCCAAGACTCTCTTTGGGGACGACCTATGAAGGAGGTTTTTAAGAAACTACATAGGTTCTATTTGGTATAGGTATTTCATATAAATATTTAAAAATCAAATGAATAAAAATACAAAACATGTCAGTAATTGGGGGGCTGATTCCTGCCCTTATAATCTATACTTATTTAATACGCTAAGAGTTTTTTTGTCTTGAGAACTCCTCCTACAATTCTTAACCTGTTTTCATTCAACGACACAAGTTTTTGGTGTCGTTGGATAGGGCTTGGTCTGTAGTTGTTTCCTCCAAAAATTGATGGGAATCGGACTTAAAATAAGGGCGCTATCCACGAATTAAATTTAAAATTTTCCCATTAGAATAACATTGAGATTGGTTTGAGCATTTTAAACATCTGTTAAAATACAGCTGTAGTCGTTGGTGATCACTAATATTCACAATATTGGATTGGTCGGATTTAATCTATTTAGGCCTTAAACTAAATGTAACTTTTGTATTATATCAAAATAAATTGCTCGATGCCGAGCAACACTTGCACTAGTATATATTAAAGGTCGCTTTAAGCCTTTTCATAAATTACATTTGTTTTTAACATTCCACAATATTTACTTCGAGACAAAATGTTTTTAGAAGTAGTATGGAAGATCGGAAGGATGCAACAGATTTATATACCTGCAGGTAGCAGAAACAAATATATCCCTCTTATCGCTCTTATGGACTTACCCAGTTAGCGAAATTATGTTTATATTTAACACTGTGAAACATACTTTAAAACAAAAACAATAACATTTAAAACAAGTTTGTAGCTTTATTTCAATGTCGTTAAGGACATTAAAAATAGAGTTGGCATTCTTCAAAACTCATTAAATTCCTTTCATGATTTGTTTATGTCAGAACATAAACTAATGTCCTAACAGCACATTATATTAAAGTGTAATTTATATATTTCCAGCTCGTTTCAGCATCGTACTTAGATGCGCATTGGCAAACCTGATAAGTCTATTATGGCAAGTACATAATACACTCATGAAGTTCAATGTTGAAACATGAGCATCAACATTATTTTTATAGTGACCTGTAGTTAGTCATGCAGTACAATGTGTAAGGATATAGAATTTGATACTGTCCTTACTTTACCTAATTATTCAAAAGATTGTTAAATATGATTTGACCTCACGGTAAATAAAACAAATGTTACTAATTATAAATTGTGCACAAAACGGTGCTGGAATTAATTAAATCCAAGCAGTAGGGAATTTCAACTATTTTGATGAAAAGGAGGTTTTATTGAAAATTAAATTGTTTAAATAAAATAGAGCCCATTTAGAGATGGTTTATTTAAATTATAATTATATTTATGAGTTTATTGAGTCATTGCTCTTTACGGAGTAGTAAAATAAAAAAATCCAAGCATAAAAATAAAACTGGTAACAATTAATGACTAACTAACAATTAACTATATTAAGTGTGAACCAGTTTTGGATAAAGTCTTTTTCATGTAGACCGACGGTAAATGAAAAAACAATTTCATTTGAGAGTTTGTGTTTTTTGTCATTAGGGCACATTTATTGGTCGAACCTAGTGTGCAATATTGTTTTCATCACACTACATCGATATCACTTGTTTTCGACCCTCACTTCTACTAACGAAACACCTGTTTTGCTGGCCTAGGCCGGCAAAATTTTCCGCCACTTAAAAAAGGGCCACTTTCGGTCCTTGTGACGAAATATAATATTTAATTATTTTGTTTTAACAGCTGATTTTATAGTAAGCTTTGGTTTTTTTTTTTTTTTTTTTTTTTTTTTTTTTTTTTTTTTTTTTTTTTTTATATATATATATATTTAGGCCCATGAATGAGAGAAATACTAGAATCACGTATATTGTTTTTATATCTCTATCACTATATCACTATTTTGAGACAGGGACTTCAGAGAGTGGACATTTTAACCTAAATGAATAAGAGTTAAGTGTAGGATGATTGTGGCACGATCTTGTACTCTTGCTACTGACTTAATTCTCCTTAGACAGGACTTAATTATTAGCCCAAATAATTAAATAAACTAGTTGTTGCCCGTCGATACTCGACGGATATAGCTCAATTAGTGGTAAATGAAACACTATAATAGTAAAAACATGTAAGGTAGTCTATAAAATGTACTTCTTTGAACTGCCATACCAAGAACAATAATAGGCCTATATTTTACAGAAAACACTACGATTTTTGTTGGAGCGTCGAAAAAGTAGGCCTATTCCGTAAAACCAATAATGTTGCATCCTCCTACTTAGTCCCTACTATTTTGTATTTTATAAACATGTCAATTTGATTGTTTAGGTAGGCGCAAACCTAATTAGCCTGAGGAAACCGTTCTATTAGGTTCAACGACATCAGAAATAAGTAGACCAATATCCATTTGTAGGCCTACTGGATAAATTGTTCTTAACAGTTTTTTCAAGAATTAGGAAAGGCTAGAGTGTTGTAACTTATGATGGTTGGCTTTAACAAATATTGGTGTATTAGGGTAGGATAGAACGTAGAGAAACCTTTTAACCACTGTCATATCGCAATATTTATGCTGTAGTGTGCAAGTTTCAATAACTATCCATTTAAAGAATACAAATTTATTTCACATAAAATTACATAATTTTAGTTGGAGTGTCTGTCAAAGTAGGCCTATAGGCATATTCCTTAAAAACAACAATGCTGCACCCTTACTATGTAACACAGACACTCTTTAGTATTTTATAAACATAAAAAATCGATTGTTTACATAGGCCTAAACCTTAGTAGCCTAATCAAAGCGTTATATTAGTTAAAAACATAAAGAAATAAGCAAGCCTAAACTATTAATTTGTAAACTTGTTAGTTTAATAAATAAGTTTTTTGAGAGTTTGAACAGGCCTATAAATTTTTTAATATATCTATTTTGCTTAAAATAAATATCGGTACCATCAGTAAAACATTTATTAGTGACGCCGTTATTGGACACATTGCAAAAAGTATATTAGTGAAGACCAGTCTGGAACCCGGGCCGTATCACTTGAAGCATGTCACGCTACCGACTGGGCCACAAATACTTTCGTTAGGCGAAGTAAATTTAAAACATTACAATGTTGCAAACGACAAAAAATTGATTGCACAATTTCCGATACATTAGTTTCTTTTAATACAAATGTGAGCAATTTATTTAAACTAAACCTTTACAATTTATTCTTAATTTTAGCAATCAGCTATTTTACATAATTAAGCAACTTTCTTTCCATTTAAAGGATAATAGGCTACATCATAATAATTGTAAACGTTTTTAAGTACTGAGCATAATAAACCAAATCCTTCATGAACTTTTTTACATCAACTCTGTATTTAGACAAAATACCTCGTGTGTTTACAATCAGCTGATTGAAATCGTGTAAAATAAATAAATTGTTAAGGTTTGAAAATGTCGACATTTTTAATTTAAGGTAGTAAGATAACGTTAACCTAAACTATTAATTTGTAAACTTGTTAGTTTAATAAATAAGTTTTTTGAGAGTTTGAACAGGCCTATAAATTTTTTAATATATCTATTTTGCTCAAAATAAATATCGGTACCATCAGTAAAACATTTATTAGTGACGCCGTTATTGGACACATTGCAAAAAGTATATTAGTGAAGACCAGTCTGGAACCCGGGCCGTATCACTTGAAGCATGTCACGCTACCGACTGGGCCACAAATACTTTCGTTAGGCGAAGTAAATTTAAAACATTACAATGTTGCAAACGACAAAAAATTGATTGCACAATTTCCGATACATTAGTTTCTTTTAATACAAATGTGAGCAATTTATTTAAACTAAACCTTTACAATTTATTCTTAATTTTAGCAATCAGCTATTTTACATAATTAAGCAACTTTCTTTCCATTTAAAGGATAATAGGCTACATCATAATAATTGTAAACGTTTTTAAGTACTGAGCATAATAAACCAAATCCTTCATGAACTTTTTTACATCAACTCTGTATTTAGACAAAATACCTCGTGTGTTTACAATCAGCTGATTGAAATCGTGTAAAATAAATAAATTGTTAAGGTTTGAAAATGTCGACATTTTTAATTTAAGGTAGTAAGATAACGTTAATTATATGATTAAGCAACTTTCTTTTCATAAATGACAATACATCAAAATAATTGTAAAAGTTTTTAGGTACTGGCCATAATAAACCAAATCCTTCATGAGCTTTTGCTCATCCTCTGTATTTAGACTAAATACCTCGTGTGTTTATTGGACACATTGCAAAAAGTATATTAGTGAAGACCAGTCTGGAACCCGGGCCGTATCACTTGAAGCATGTCACGCTACCGACTGGGCCACAAATACTTTCGTTAGGCGAAGTAAATTTAAAACATTACAATGTTGCAAACGACAAAAAATTGATTGCACAATTTCCGATACATTAGTTTCTTTTAATACAAATGTGAGCAATTTATTTAAACTAAACCTTTACAATTTATTCTTAATTTTAGCAATCAGCTATTTTACATAATTAAGCAACTTTCTTTCCATTTAAAGGATAATAGGCTACATCATAATAATTGTAAACGTTTTTAAGTACTGAGCATAATAAACCAAATCCTTCATGAACTTTTTTACATCAACTCTGTATTTAGACAAAATACCTCGTGTGTTTACAATCAGCTGATTGAAATCGTGTAAAATAAATAAATTGTTAAGGTTTGAAAATGTCGACATTTTTAATTTAAGGTAGTAAGATAACGTTAATTATATGATTAAGCAACTTTCTTTTCATAAATGACAATACATCAAAATAATTGTAAAAGTTTTTAGGTACTGGCCATAATAAACCAAATCCTTCATGAGCTTTTGCTCATCCTCTGTATTTAGACTAAATACCTCGTGTGTTTACATCAATCAGCTGATTGAAAGCGTGTAAAATAAATAAATTGTAAAGGTTTGAAAATGTTGATATTTTTAATTTAAGGAAGTAAGATAACGTTAAAGTAAATAAAATCTGCTAATATACAAAGGTTTACGTTTTATTTGGTACAAACTGCGTGTAAATTGGTCGAGTGGAAGTCTCAGACGACTGTCCAAAGGATTGGAAATGTTGGCTTTTTTCCCCATGTTAAATCTCCATAAGAAAAGTTTATTTTTAATTTTTGACCAATTTAACGTAAATATTATTGAAATGCGAATAAAACCTGCTAATATAGAACCGAAAACGTTTATTTTGGTACAGCCCGCATATAAATCGGTCCAGTAGAAGTCTCAGACGAACTGTCCAAAGGATTGAAAATGTTGGCTTTTTTCCCCATGTTAAATCTCCATAAAAAAAGTTTATTTTTCATTTTTGACAGATTTATCGTAAATATTTTTGAAATACAAATAAAACCTGCTAATATAGAACCGAAAACGTTTATTTTGGTACAACCCGCATGTAAATCGGTCCAGTAGAAGTCACAGACGAAGTGTCCAAAGGTTTTTTAATTTTGTGTTTTAAATATATAGATGGTTAAATAAATAATATGGTAAATAATGGTATAAATAAATAATTAATAAATGGTATTTAGGGACCTATAGTTTTAAGCCTTTAATAAAATCTTTCCCTGTGTTAGTTATAAACTAGTATTATTTGATAAACTAATACACCTATTACCACGACACCACAACTCAAATGAAAAATCTATACATTCACAATGACCGTGTTTGCAGATAAACAACTAATATGTGTAAACAAGTTGGACAGATACAAATAACTATTCTACTTAGGTTTGTTGCGTGATAGTCTCCTGTTATGTTTTCTAATTCGACGCAAAGATAGGCCTCAAGCACATCATCAACAGCCAGAACAGAAGAGGCTTTGGTTTGTAGTAATTTGCAAAAGTCCCACTACTCTACAGTTCAATACAGAGAGATCTTCAACAGTAATAGTCATGACAATTGCATGCAGGCAGTGCAGCTTTACAAGAGCGCAAGTACGTGATTCTTTGCCAAACGCACGGAATTGAGATCATCTTGTTTTGTACATCAACGTTCGTTTAGTGGTTTGTAATCTAAAGTCTGTATAATATTTGATATAGGCAATACTCGTTCTTACAACTGCATGGAAATAATCACGTTGACGCACCTGTAAACCCTACGAAAACAGTTCATTTCCAGTTTCCGTTTCTTTACCGTAAACTAAATGAAACAGCAATTTAAAGTCAGCTGTTCATTGTTGTCGTTTTAGTAATTGCTTCTTTTTTAGTTTGAGGTTATGTTTGATAGTTAACCAGTGTGTTAAAAAAATTTAAGTTACATTTTGTATACAATAAAAAAATTAACCTGTTGCAATTATGTTGGTAGGAAAAATCTTTTGTATAATATAAGGGCAAATAGTCATTGTCGCTCTCGAAATGTTTGGCTGCACTCAGATCACGCTTCGTGCGCCATCTACAATTCTCGAGTGGCAACGTCGAACTCTACGCTATTAATACACAAATAGCTATTGTGTTATTCGTCTGATATCCTTTTTTCTCTCAATATGTATGTTTTAGATTGAGGTGTCATTTTAAAAGCTCATGATCCAGCGTGTTTGCGAGTGGCGATTAAAAGGCAATTTCATTTCGGGCTTCGGCCCCCTAACCTTTGATTTATTTTGAGAGGGCTCTTTGAAATGTTGACCAACTTTAATTATAAGAATTAAATATGAATTGTAATTTAACAATTGATTAACTTCAGATGAATTTTAAAGTCATATTGTAAAAAAAAGATCATCTATCACTGCTTAATGAACATAAATTAAAAAGAACATTCAAAATTTTTCACATGAAAATGATATACTTGATAGTTTAATATTTATATTCATACAATTCCTTTGAATTGTACTGTGGGGTGAGAACAAACAGGAAGGAATTTTATTACAAAATTCGCAACTCAACATGAAACTTTTATATACCCATATTTGTCAACATATTTTTAATTAATAAAATTATACATAATTTTGAGATTATGTAAACACATTTAAAAATAATCCAGCAATTTAATAGAATCAGTGAATATATAATTGCTTTTTAATCTTACCTATCCATTTTGTAGCAAGGATGGAGAAGTTGGTTGTTTCTCCCGAGTGATGGATTGCCCGTTTTCGGCTCTGTCATGTTTCACTTTAATAACTATTCCGACCGAAAACATAACAAACTACCCAACATTTAAATTACCTTTGATCAAAGACTTGTGAAGCGTTCACTTCATAAACTGTCAATTTTACTCAAAGCAATGTAAAAAGCGATGCATCTGATATCAACAAGTTGCATTTTTGTTTTGGAACTGTCATAGATTACATGCATAAGTTGACATTACACCTTTACAATTGTGGTCAATATTTGTTTATATATAATTGTTTATATATAATTGTTTATATATCATATTTGTTATGGGAAAAATCAACAATTAAATTAAAAATTTCCAGTTCTTAGTTCTAAACACTGTGTGTTAAATGTTCAAAAAAAAACTTCTAATATTACGATTAAAATACATTTAAAAGAAGGGATATGAACTTTTTCTGCTCTGGTTGTTGTGAATGGTCTTCAGGCACACGTATAGTTGGGAGATGACTTGTTGGCTAGTGAAAGGGAAGATACCCCCACCCACTATCAGCTGTCAATTAGCATTTACATTAAATAAGACCTTAAAAATTAACCAATAGGAGAGCTAGAAATCCACTGAGGTGGGGGTAACCTCCCGTCAATCCCTCTTTCTCTGGCTGGCCAACAAGTCATCTCCCAAAATATAGAGTCAAAATGTGCTACTCTGTTGGACATAATAATAAGAACCACAAACTATAAGTGTGGTACTAGGACATAACAATTATTTACTACATCAAATTTTATACATATCTGGTTTCGTTACCTCTAGTAACTACTATGTTTGTACTACAATTTGTTGCATTGGCCATCATAAACTTGGAAAAAAATTTGTATTTACTTTTTTTAGTAGTGCTAGACTTGATATTGAAACAAACAAACAGAGTCAGAAAACACAGTTTATAATTGACAGACTTGCATGCTTGCTCTTCTTAATGCATATTTTGTAACATTTTTACTTTGACTTGGATTGTCCATCATTTTTAAACTCAGCATTTCAACAAAACAGGAATATCTCTTTTGAGAGACCTCTAAACTATTTCATTTAGCTCAAAACAAAGTTTATATTAAATGATAGAGCTGTTTTTTTAAGGAAAATGTGCAAACAAAAGTGTAAACAAACAAACCAGGAGCGGTACTCGTATTAGCGTAACGGTTTATTGTTATTTCAAAATTTTGCTTTGAGCATTCTGGGAAAAAAGGTGGGCCGTGTCACATGATCATCGCAGGTCCTAAAGGTACAAAGATGTGTGTACATTTGCAGATTTTAACAACATTATTAACATAACATGGTTGTGTTATTTTATACAAGTAAAAAAATCCACGTTTTGATGTTAATTGTGTTTCAATATTTTTTTTGTAATTTTGGTTATAGAAGTTTACTGCCACAAACAAATTAAATTTAATAAAAGAACATGCAATTCACAGTGTTAAATATTTTATAATTATTTTGTTTGAAATAGTCTGCTCTGTAATACATAAAAAATTACCTTTTTATATCAATAATGTTTACATGTGGCATACGCTGAGACAAAATTTGCATTTTGAAATCAGACTATACAAATAATCGAGGCTTACTCACCAATTATATGCTTTCATCCCTTTTTAGTACAGTTTCACATCTGAATCGATTTTTCTTATTGATTTCCCGACAGATCATCTTGCTTATTTGCACGCTTTAAGAACTCATTGTTTCTACGCACATGTTAAGGTTTTGGAGCTGAATACCAGATAATCGTCCTTGTGGATCAATTATCTACCAATCGTAATCTTAAAATTCTTATCGTTATTATATTTAACCAAACGTATGATCGTATTTAAATATGTGATAGGTTGTGTCATTTTGTATTTATATTTGTGTGTTAATTAACCTACGCCAATGGCATCTTCAACGTGTTCACGGGAAACGTTCCAAACCTCTTTTATCCACTACTAAGGCGAAGGTATCAGTTCCCTTCTTTAAAAAACATTTTAAAGCAATGTATATCAATTTATATATGTTTCTTATGTTAAAGCATTATAAATAAACAATTGTCTATAGCCTTTTTAATATACTTTCCCCATTTTGTATTTAGGAAAATTAATCGTATATTTAGACAACATACAGTGTTTGATACACTCGGATTATGTTTTGTAAAGTTAGAGAAACTGCCGAAAGCTAACTGAGAGCTCTCTAGTGGTAAAGTCAGGAAACTAAATTGTTCTGCTTTATTATGGAAATAACAGGGAGTGGATATGCGGGTTTTGTTTACAATAAGTATATTCCATTGTCAAGTATGAAGTTGAAAATTACCACTGCATTAAAGTAGCTATTTTAAACTCTACATTATAAACGAAATAAATGTAATAAGATTATCTATATATTAATAGGCAAGCATGTTTCATTTCCTCCTTTTTCTCAGCTCGAGTGCATCGTAGGAGAAATCCGCACATACCGTTCGAAAGATATAGTCCTGTAGATGAGCAGAATCGCATTCCAATTCACATCGGACCCCAGGGCTACGCCCCAAAGGCTCTTGAAATTTCAATGTTAATCTTATGGGAGAAGGATAATTGAGTTAATCATTAGACAGCTGTTGTAATACCAAATACTATCAAATCAGGGAAAGCAGATGTTCAGTTATAAAACATTTTTAAAAGCAATTGGCTCAATATCAACTCAATTTTTGGTCGAATTTCGACCAGTGGGCAATCACTAGTTATTATTACTTGTCAAACACAAATTGTGAGATTCAAATAGTCCCGTGTTGCTAATATATTTTAACAGTTTTCTCTATACTATTGACCACAATGAGTTTAAATTAAGCACTGAGCAATATGACAGCTATATTATAACGTGGGAGTTCGGAGAAATAATCTTAAGTTTTTAATTGTTATTTGAGAAACATTCATTCTTTTGGAAATATTCATGTTCATGATAAAGTGCGATTGGATTGAAATTGTTTTCGCATTTCTCGGTTGAATACTCTCTACCTAAGTAGATAAATTAACAAATTTAAATTAAAATATAAACAATGTTTATGAATAGTCTAATGCTGATGGAATGTTAATGCTGCTGGCCTTTAAAAAATACGCTTACAGTTATGAAAGTAAAAGGCAAGGAAAAGCAAGTTCGCGATGATTTTGTAGTTATTGTATTCAATCTTAAACACAGGTAAGACAATCGTTGCATACACAGAAAAATCTTAAATTAAAATAATAAAAATAATCTTTTCATACGCACATCAAACGTAAAAAATATTGGAATTTTAGGAGATTCAAAATGGCAAATGGAGATTCAAAGATGGAAAAATTCAATGAAATAGTAAAACAAACATAAATTAAAATCACATCTACTGATTTGGCATGAAAAACAACTTTTATTTTAATTTACATACATATAAATTAATAAGGTGAACAGTATAATAAGTTATATTTCAGGCCAAATACTATTTAATTACGATCGTGGCTAAAAATAAATTTTATTGTATATTTATCTGTACATATTAAAACTTCCGTGACGAAAAGACAACTGTAGCCTCATTACTTATAGTGCCTTCAACAATAGAAAGTTCTTTTAGCAGGATCGACTGTCAAGTCCATTGATTGAAGGATAAACAAACTTTACTACGCACAAGGAGAGCTTTTCATACGTTATTTCCAATCATATATATGTTCTAGCGGTACTACTGGTATTTATTTATTTATTTATTTATAATATTGAATTTTTACAAAAATTTTACGTAGTTTAAAAATTGTTTTCATGTTTTTTATTTATTTATTTATTTACCCTACAATTATTATATGAAAGAATTATACAATTAAATCTTAATATTTTTCCACATGAAAATAAGTTAGTTGCTAAAATAAATATAATTGGCTATGCAAGTATAGCAATAAAACCGAAAACTTTTGTTTCTGACTCGCCACTGAGAGCTCTCAATTACCACAGGACTTGCTGGTTAACTTTAAAAGTTTACTTAAGAGGGGGCTAAAGGAGTAGAGCAATTATATGTTTTTGGCCCTTGCAGGAACTAGCTTAATAAGGTTCGCATTGTTGCACAACCATTCCGAGGGTAAAAAATCATCCTGGAGAGCTTCAGCTGCTCCCATAAACTTTATAAACAATGAACCAATTTAGCTTATAAGTTTTTTTTATATTTTTAAATATAAAAATACTAAATATATTTATTATATTGAAAACGAATCAAATAGTCTAAATCTTGATTTTATTTAAAATTCTCCCAGTTTTAACAAAGTTAAGGGCACTCAATGGGAGCAGGCAAAGCACTACATGACGTTGTTAGAGTGGAGTAGCTTTTTTACACCCCCCACCCTCTTAAAGTACAAAATTCTTAAATACTCAAACACGATACTTCTTTTAACTATGGTACAGTGTGTTAAAAAAAGTCCTAGAAAGGCTTAGTAATTTCTTAACTAAAATTAAAGTAATGAAACTTTGTACATATAAGCCATTAAAATAAACTTTTCAGACGTTTATAGAATCTTTACCTCTTCAGTGGAACGTTCCATAGTGATAATGTAGAAAAAGGTAATCATAGGTCAAATTAAAGGGTTCTATAATAGAAATAAAATAAAAGCCACAAACCCTACTTAAAAAGGACAACCAAGTCAAAATGGAAGGTGATTAAACTTTACACTGAATTCATGTTTTCAAACATAAAAAATTAACTACTTGGGATATAATCAACCTTTTGAGGTCGGTTTTGTGGCAAATTACTCATAATGCAAAGCCGAATAGAATTTTTTATCATATGACGTAAGTCAATGGAGTTTTACCTAAGACTTCTTTAGCAGACATCCCTAATGGAAGTATACTAGGAAACTGCATTCGCCAACATAATATGATACATCATTGTTAAGGGCTTTCTTTGTATTCTGAGATATTAGCCACAAACTTTATTATATCGAAAGGTCGATTATATTGGGAGTTTTTTTTTTTTATATTCTTAAATGTTTGGAAATATGAAATCAATATAGAGTTTAATCATCTGTCATTTCAGACTGTCGTTTTTTTCAAGATCGAATTTAAGGCGTTGTTTTCTTCAAAAGGTCTATAGACCTATAATTTTATTACATATTAACGTAAAACTTACTTATATTTACGATTTTCATATTTCCTATGCCATGCTATTGGCCGTCGGCTTGAGAGGTGACAATTTTAAAAATAGCTGAAAGTTAGATTTTTATGGCTTGTAGGTATCATGTATAAAGTTAGTATTATTAGGTAGACTAAATTATTTAACAAATTATTATGTGTTTCCGGAACTTAATACACACACTTTATATTTAACAGTATAATTTACTTTTGTGTGAAGTGCTAAAAGTATAAAGGTTAAATATATTTTTTAATACTTTCCAACTCAAACAATTTTAATTGTTTAGCGCTATAGTCTAAAATAACAGGTATCAAGTGGCTTTGAAAATATCACTTTTAGTGTAACGCGTGTCATCTTATTATTTTTTCCAGACATTCTATAAACAATATTTTGTTTCATTTCAATTACATAATTAAGGATGAAGTAATTTTTGTTTTGTTAAAACTGTAAGGGTTTTAAATAAATGTACCAACAAAACTTAGATGTCTTTGGAAAATTAAGGATTAATAATCGTTTTCAATAAGGTTTGCCTATAAAAGCCAAATATAAATTAGTAAAATTATTTTGTAAAAGTGTGTAGAGTTTGAAAACGATTTAACTTCATAAATAAAACAGAATGTGTATGCAAATTTATGTATTTATTTTGCAGATAAATAAAAAATGAACTGCTCTCTGGTGGACGAGAAGCTTTTAAGGTCGTTAAGTCTGTCCACGTATGAACCGCTAAACTGCTCAGTTCACAACTACACCCTCTACCCTCCTCATGTCTACGGGGATAATGAAGGTACGTCTTGAAAATATGGTTTTAAATATTGTTTCACATAATTTTATTATTAAGTTACATTATTATTACGTGAAAACTTTGTCTTGTTAAACAAATATGCTCTTAGTACATTAAATTAAACAAAACAATTTTTTTTGTTAGTATATTTTTTTATATTTCCCAGACGAAATTTTTGTAATTTCTGTTTGGGTAGAAGTTTATGGAGAGGTTCCTGGTTCAAATGCTCAGTAACAAAATAAGGCAGTTGTTTAGCTAAGACACGAAAGCCTCAAACCTTATACTATCTTGTTTCTCATTTTGAAATACAGATATATTTGTTATTGAGTTTGCAAACGCATATTTTATTATACTATTGGAGAAACAAACTACCCCAATTTTACCTTTTATTTTAAGGAACATTTCCCTTCTAACATGTTGTTGCCGTTATCTTTCCGTTGCACCGAAGATAATGGTTATGTTTATTTTATCGTATAACCTATCTCCATAGCATGAAGAAAAATCTTTACATGTTATAGCCCATGGTCGTCAAGAAATTGATGTATGTTTTGCTCCAATTCGTCAAATTATGCGAGACACGTATAATTGCAAACACGAATTTTACTGGTAATTAGCTATCCACCACTGACTGTGTATCACATTAGGGAATGCCTCTGATAAATCACCATCCGTGGTCAGGCACAGACGTGACACTCTGTTAACCTAATAGGTAAGGAAATCCTATGTAAAAAAAGATTTTTTTGCCCTCGAAAACCAGTGGAAATAAAAAAGCTGAATTGGCCAGCGTCATATGATAGCCTACATAATTGTAAAAGGCTTTGCATTCTGAGAAATTTACCATAAAACATTGTTTCTCCTTATTGTCACGGGAAGCCCTTTTTCTACCTCTTAAATGAGCATATTCGTATACCAAAAATAAAAATTTAATAACTTTGGCATAATTATTCTAGCCATCTTTTTCCAGTCAACCAATCAGCACAGCCCTTTAGTGAAAATTACCCTTTTAGTGGTGCTATCTGTGTTTTAAGGGCGGTCTTCTCAATCCCCCGTAAGGATATCCCTACTTACAGATATTAATATTCTATTATATATATAAATAAATAAATATATATATATATATATATATATATTGCGACATTTATATATAGTTTGACTTTTATATTATAAAATTTATTTTAGTCGTGTTTTGTCTCAGATCAAATACAGCATTTTTGGATCTTGAAAACAACATAGTTACAACAGACCGATATTTTTAGAAAAGTACCACTGTCTAGTAACCCTCAACAATGAATGCCTCATCTTCGAAAGCCATGATCACAGATACACCGAGCCATCTATCCACGGTTCTGTATATATTGCAGTAGAACAACTGACCGGCCGGCGAGACAGGCACCGCACCAGGAGCGAAGACAGTGGCTTATCGTGATTTCTGATTCCATATCCGTTTTACCCAGTTCACTAACCGTCTGGGTTTTTATTTCATTATTTCCATCATGGAAATGAGAACTATAAACATTTCTTAACAACGTTAGAAATTTAGATTTTTAGTTTATTCCGTAAAGATTGGTTTTATTTCATTATTTATAGATCCTAGTGTCATAGGCTAAATTCATAAAATTGCTTTGCACACTTGAAAAGTACCTAATTTGTAATAAGAACTCATTTTAGAACGAACGCCTAACCAAATAGTAATAAGTTTGAGACTGTCTAGCTTAGCTACATAATTACTGTTGTTTTTATTCAATAATAAAATATTTTCAAATATTATTGCTACCAGCATTTAAACGCGCAAACAATCTCGTCGTTGGGGCATTTTTGAGGACTAATTCAAAATAAACCACCCTTTGTGGACTCGGAATGTCAGTGTATAGTACCGTATAGACCTCTGTGCTTGTCATTTTACTAAGGAAACAATAGAACTGTAGAATATAATCAAGCAAATGCTCGCCTTCAGTTATTTAGACGTAATGTATAGTAATGGATACTCAAAAGGGAATGTCACTAATAAATTTACCTGCCCTGCAGCAAAATATTGAGAGAATATAATATAATATGCCTTTGCTTTGTTCGTTGCCGTTATTATGTCATATTACTTGAAATAAACGGTATCTGTATGCGATGATTTTGAATACTGTATATTCAAAAGTTTAAAATATCCTTTAATTGTAGAAACCATTTTTACTATCCGTTAAAGTAGTACATATTAGAATTAACAACCATGTATACATAATCAGTTAATCTCTTATTGCGTCAATTCATTGCTTTATGATGAATAATTTATAGATTTGTGTACTTTTAAATTTAATTTTAATTTTCTTATACTGTACAATTTTGTAAGAGTAATACATTTTTTTTAAACTTTGGCGAAAATATATCCAACCGAATTTTTAATCCATATACAAAAATATGAACAAACCAAACTTCCTTATTAGAGTGTAATGTTATACAGTAGTATGAATTTCCAAGAAGTGCCAAATTTCAACAACTGCTTGACATTCCACACTTGTCGTTTTCTTACACTAAGGCCTAAAAGCTGCCCTAGAACTGTCAGAAACTGTTCATCAATACAACAAGTTTTAATAACATAGTTTAATCTGAGTTTCATACGTTTTAAATCACCCATTTTATTATACTTCATGGAAAGAAAGGATGTCTTTTAAAGAATTAGGAAGCCCCGGTTGTTATGTGCCAAGTTCACATCCTGGACTTGTCAACTCTGTGATGAGATGATCGGTTCATCTTCATATTAAGGAGAATGTTGAAAAGTTTCGTTAAGAGTCATCTTCACCCCTGGGCCATTAGCCCATTGTTGCGCAGTCGGCAATGTTAAGCATACGGCTTTTAATGCAAAACATGGTATCGCATTCCCCTGTTTCGGACGCAGTTTTTCAACCGATTTGCTTTAAACTTGGTAAGTGTTTAGTTGAATAGTTATACTATGTCGCTCATACCTCGGAATTTTGAAAGTTTAACAAATATTACTCTTTGAGACGTCGCAAAATAACTCAATTTTCCTTAGGAATATTTCAAAATTTAGTAAAATTTTCAAAATTCCGAGGTATGAGGGACATAGTATAACTATTCAACTAAATACTTACCAAGTTTCAAGAAAATCGGTTGAAAAACGGCGTCCGAAATAGGGGAATACAATATGCCATGTTTTAGCGTAAAAGCCGTATGATTAACATTGCCGACTGCGCATCAATGGGCTACTGGCCCAGGGGTGAAGATGACTCTTGGAAGTACCATCAACAAATTGGACCATGAGTGTACATTTAAGTTCTTATCTTTTTTTAATATAAGTTTTAAAATATAGTCTATCAACCCTTAAAACATTGTTATAAATTGAGGTCCGTTTCAAACACCAATATGACTAAGTAAGTGCCCATTCAACATATATTTTTAAACTTTTTGTTCGCCAGGGTGACGTATTTTCCACTTTTACGAGGAGCTGATGGACCGATTCATCAAAGCCGCGGTCTGAGTGGTTGCAAAGTGTATTTCTATAGAGTCGAAATTGCTTTATGCCCACAGAATTCTATTTGCTCATTTTATGCGAATTTAACGTTTAAATTAAGGTTTTATTACCTTTCAGGTATTTGAAAAAATAACGAACTCAGTTTGCAGGGTGATAGCAATGCAGTTCTGATATTATTTATAAAAAAATAAGTAGAAAAAAGGAATGATTTGTTAATAATTTGTATTAATAAAATGTTTTGATTAATAACGACGATCCCAAGCGGCCTGGCAAGTGAAATAACTTGTATTTAAATTAAATGTCTCTTTGACTATCTTTAAAACTTGCTTTTCACTTAATATTCTAAGCTTCCAAATTACGGTCATGAATCATGGTTTGTTACCATTAAAAAAATAAACAAATATAAATAGTTTTTCATTTTAAGTAAATATCAGTAAATATTTTGTTCTCCGGATTACCGTGATTTGAGGTACAAGCTTTACAATAAGATAACATGGAGTAATAATTCTATAATTATTGTGGTAATTTATTTGATATTTTGAGTGTTATTTTCCACCCCAATCCATTAAGGGGGTCCGTGAGGTTGTATCTCCGCCATGTTAATTTCACTAAATTTGTGTACCTTTTTCTCAGAATCCATAGAAGATATCAGAATGAAATTTTCACCCTGTATTGATCATACTATTATGGAAACATTTATAACATTTGGTTGATTTCTGTTAAAAATTAGAAACACAGTAAAAAATTATGTTAATATATTAAAAATTTCAAAAAATATAATGTAGTAATGAGGTTAATTATATTGTTTTGGTTTTTATCTTTATGAAATGTTATAAAAATGTGTAAATAGGTGATCTGAAAGTGTGGTAAAAATTTCAGGACCCTACCTTTAACCGTTTTTGAGAAAAAGGTACATACGTGTTAAAAAAACAAACTTTCGGAAAATCGCGATTATTTCCATACGTTGCGCGCGGAACCGCACTCAAAGTGCTGAAAATCCCCTGAACATACGACTAAATAATATTAAATAAAAACTGTTTGCTTTAACCTATTTTTATGAAATTTGCAGGAAATAATTCGTAATTAATCAGGGAACAAAAATATGAAATAAACTAAAAAATGATTTTTTTTCAAAATTCAACCTCATGACTCCCCTTAAAAAAATGTCTTCATTGTACTAAATCGTGAATACAAAAGTTAATATTTTTTATCCATAAAATATTTTGCATTTCAATGCAAATATATAATATAGATGATAGAAGATATTTAACGAAAATCCTACAGACGATCTTAGATGATATCTTTTGTAAATCACCCTCCTCGAGAGATAAAAAAGAAACTTGGGAAACGATCGTAGGATGTAATCTGTGCCTGAGATCTCTTAACCGTTTTTAGTTTATCCCTAAAAATCATCCGTATGCATAAATAATTGCCTACAATTTCCAAATGTTTAATTGAGTTAATGTAGAATAAAAGGATTCAAATCATTACTTATGTGTAGTATATCATTAGAATGTCAAGCAGATTTATATTTTTAGAATTAATTAGTAGCATTTAGATTAACAGTGATCATAGATATATTTTAAATTTGGACGTTCACCACAAAATATACCAAGGAAGGATTAGTGCAAGAAAATTAAATGAATAAAGGAGCAGGCGTTTGGGGATTGTATGTTAAACAGCTTACTGCTCGGGAAGGGAAGCTACTTCCATTTAACAGATTAGGCTGGTTTATTATTACTAACCAAAACCAAGTTGAGATATTCTGTTTTTATATTTTATTTTTGCTGATATTTGTTTTAATTTTAAGGCGAGACGATGAAAATATTAATACCCAAGACAACACACAGCTTAATATCGAGTAATTTTATATTTTTATGTAATATGTAACAATTTTAATTGTAGTGGATGGTATATGGAAAATGTCAATCATAAGATTATCCTCAATTTTATTATGATGGGCTGAGTAGGGGGAGAATTCTATTTACATTATCTTTTTCTGGAGAATCTTGAATTTAATCCTCAAGACCAAAAGTTTGATTTCGCGAACTATTTAAAAGTGCTGAATTTATATTATATTTTTGCATTGTGATAAAAAAAAAACGCCAGTGTTTTTATATACATTGACTCCATAAAATTTTAACTCTTAGGTACGAAAAAAATATTTATGAAGTAAAACATTTCTAAAACTAGATAACAACAGTGTAATCATAAATTTATAATTATGGATTTTATAATGATGATTCTTTGCTAAAACTGTTTAAATATTTTACAACAATTAAAACTTCCACGATTTTACACCTTTTTATTCTGGCAATTATGAACCATATTAAGTTGATTAAGTAAAGCAAAAAGCTTTAGAAGTTAAATAGGATTTTTCTTAATGATAAAATAATCCTTTTTGGGTTGGAACAGTGAATCTGAAGGTGGATTTAAGTTGGTTAATGTAATGAATGAGGGTCGGTGGTGTTTAGAGATTAAAAATTAAGTCTCTGGTTTCGCAGAAACAAGATTAAAAACTCTTCTTAGATACATAAATGAAAATAAATAGTTTTATCTTTTATGTTTCTATTTGGCAACAAATATTTTATCAAATACAAATTAGTGGAGATAAAAGAACAATTGTAGGCCTACTTTACAGTCATATAATAAAGATATATATTAATATTAAAGAAACCCATCAATTTTATAAATATATATTATTTTAATAAAATAGGTTTATTTGATATAATAAAATGATAGTGCATTATTATTGTGGATTAATAATGGTAAAAGGTCATGTTAGAAGAGTCGTAATCTCTCGAGCTCCTTAATTTTTTCACAAACCCTGTTTATTTATTTATCAGGCGATTTATATAAGTTGTCAGGAATATTTAATTTTTAAGTGACAATCAGCATAGAACAGTTTTATAGTTTTTCGTTGATATCCTTATCACTTGCCAAATATGAAAACAAGCTTTAAAGACTTAAATAAACATGGTGGTGCTACTCTCCTGTTTCTACGGCATCATCTCCGTGTTTTTTGTTGTCGGCAACTCGTTGGTCAAGTGGATAGTCGCCACCATTGGTCTACTATGGGCTGGGACGGTGGCAACCTCCTGTAATCCAGCTACTTGGAGGTCACGAATTGTGGAGTTATAAACGATGGCTTGTGGATGCGATATTCCCTGGTGGGGATTAACGTCCACACCAGTGAATACTAGTTTATCCATAAAGACCATTATCATAATTGGATCAATTTGTATATATGAAGTCAAAATTGTGGTTCGGAACCCACGTTAAAGTGTAGATCACTAGATACCATTTTCTGTTGGGCTATTAATTAACAGTCCTGTATAAGGAGAATGTCGGCCTTAGTCAGTAACAAGACTACAAGATCGTGCCACAATCATCTTACACTCATCTCTCATTCATACTTGGCTTTAAACTACCCATTGAGTTAGGTCGCCATTTCAGTAAAGGTATTAAGATAAGGTATAAAGGTATACTGTAGAGATTGTGATATGCCCCCTGTTGTCTGCTCCAGGTCTGTACGACGTGCCGGTGGGTCTGGTGGTGCTGCTCTCCTGTTTCTACGGCACCATCTCCGTGGTGGCTGTTGTTCGCAACTCGTGTGTCATGTGGATAGTCGCCACCAGTGGATGGTGTACTGTAGAGATTGTGAGTTGCCCCTTAGTTACCCTGTTGTCTGCCCCAGGCCTGTACGACGTGCCGGTGGGTCTGGTGGTGCTGCTCTCCTGTTTCTATGGCACTATCTCCGTGGTGGCCCTAGTCGGCAACTCGTTGGTCATGTGGATAGTCGCCACCAGTAGATTGGTACTGAAGAGATTGTGAGTTTTCCCTTAGTAACACTGTTGTCTGCCCCAGGTGTGTACGACGTGCCGGTGGGTCTGGTGGTGCTGCTCTCCTGTTTCTACGGCACCATCTCCGTGGTGGCCGTAGTCGGCAACTCGTTGGTCATGTGTATAGTCGCCACCAGTGGATGGTGTACTGTAGAGATTGTGAGTTGTCCCTTAGTAACACTGTTGTCTGCCCCAGGTCTGTACGACGTGCCGGTGAGTCTGGTGGTGCTGCTCTCCTGTTTCTACGGCACCATCTCCGTGGTGGCTGTTGTTCGCAACTCGTTGGTCATGTGGATAGTCGCCACCAGTGGATGGTGTACTGTATAGTTGGTGAGTTGTCCCTTCGTAACACTGTTGTCTACTAAAGGTCTGTACGATGTGCCGGTGGGTCTGGTGGTGCTGCTCTCCTGTTTCTACGGCAACATCTCCGTGGTGGCTGTTGTCGGCAACTCGTAGGTCATGTGGATAGTCGCCACCAGTGGATGGTGTACTGTAGAGATTGTGAGTTGTCCCTTAGTTACCCTGTTGTCTGCCCCAGGCCTGTACGACGTGCCGGTGGGTCTGGTGGTGCTGCTTTCCTGTTTCTACGGCACCATCTCTGTGGTGGCCGTAGTCGGCAACTCGTAGGTCATGTGGATAGTCGCCACCAGTGGATGGTGTACTGTAGAGATTGTGAGTTGTCCCTTAGTTACCCTGTTGTCTTCCCCAGGTCTGTACGACGTGCCGGTGGGTCTGTCGGTGGTGCTATCCTGTTTCTACGGCACCATCTCCGTGGTGGCCGTAATTGGCAACTCGTTGGTCATGTGGATAGTCGCCACCAGTGGATGGTGTACTGTATAGATGGTGAGTTGTCCCTTAGTAACACTGTTGTCTGCTCCAGGTCTGGACGATGTGCCGGTGGGTCTGGTGGTGCTTCTCTCCCGTTTCTACGGCACCATCTCTGTGGTGGCCGTAGTCGGCAACTCGTCGGTCATGTGGATAGTCGCCATCAGTGGATGGTGTACTGTAGAGATTGTGAGTTGTCCCTCAGTACCCTGTTGTCTGCCCAAGGTCTGTACGACGTGCCGGTGGGTCTGAAGGTGCTGCTCTCCGGTTTCTATGGCAATATCTCCGTGGTGGCTGTTGTCGGCAACTCGTTGGTTATGTGGATAGTTGCCACCAGTGGATGGTGTACTGTAGAGATTGTGAGTTGTCCCTTAGTAACACTGTTGTCTGCCCCAGGCCTCTACGACGTGCCGGTGGGTCTGGTGGTGCTGCTCTCCTGTTTCTACGGCACCATCTCCGTGGTGGCCGTAATTGGCAACTCGTTGGTCATGTGGATAGTCGCCACCAGTGGATGGTGTACTGTAGAGATTGTGAGTTGTCCCTTAGTTACCCTGTTGTCTTCCCCAGGTCTGTACGACGTGCCGGTGGGTCTGTCGGTGCTGCTCTCCTGTTTCTACGGCACCATCTCCGTGGTGGCCGTAATTGGCAACTTGTTGGTCATGTGGATAGTCGCCACCAGTGGATGGTGTACTGTAGAGATTGTGAGTTGTCCCTCAGTACCCTGTTGTCTGCCCCAGGTCTGTACGACGTGCCGGTGGGTCTGGTGGTGCTGCTCTCCTGTTTCTACGGCACCATCTCCGTGGTGGCCGTAATTGGCAACTTGTTGGTCATGTGGATAGTCGCCACCAGTGGATGGTGTACTGTAGAGATTGTGAGTTGTCCCTCAGTACCCTGTTGTCTGCCCCAGGTCTGTACGACGTGCCGGTGGGTCTGGTGGTGCTGCTCTCCTGTTTCTACGGCACCATCTCCGTGGTGGCCGTAATTGGCAACTTGTTGGTCATGTGGATAGTTGCCACCAGTGGATGGTGTACTGTAGAGATTGTGAGTTGTCCCTCAGTACCCTGTTGTCAGCCCCAGGTCTGTACGTCGTGCCGGTGGGTCTGGTGGTGCTGCTCTCCTGTTTCTACGGCACCATCTCCGTGGTGGCTGTTGTCGGCAACTCGTTGGTCATGTGGATAGTCGCCATTGGTGGATGGTGTACTGTAGAGATTGTGAGTTGTCCCTCAGTAACCCTGTTGTCTGCCCCAGGTCTATACGACGTGCCGGTGGGTCTGGTGGTGCTGCTCTCCTGTTTCTATGGCACCATCTCCGTGGTGGCCGTTGTCGGCAACTCGTTGGTCATGTGGATAGTCGCCATTGGTGGATGGTGTACTGTAGAGATTGTGAGTTGTCCCTCAGTAACCCTGTTGTCTGCCCCAGGTCTATACGACGTGCCGGTGGGTCTGGTGGTGCTGCTCTCCTGTTTCTACGGCACCATCTCCGTGGTGGCTGTTGTCGGCAACTCGTTGGTCATGTGGATAGTAGCCACCAGCCGGCGGATGCAGAACGTCACCAACTGTTTCATCGCCAATCTTGCACTAGCGGACATCGTTATCGGCCTATTTGCCATCCCTTTCCAGGTATTACATGAGTTTTTAGTTATCTCACTAGATTTGTTGAGATAGTGTAGGGTAAATGAATAATAATTTATAATAATAATAATTAATAATTATTTTGTTTATTACTCTTCAGTCACAACACTGCATTGCATTTCAGAAATCTTCATTTATCACTGTACGTAGAACTTCCGAACCAAAGATCATTGCCAAAAAATTATTGTGACAAATATAAATTTAGCCACACATATGTGTGATAAAATACTGTAATATAAGAAATAAGAAATGTTTATTTTTCCATTTTTCAAGTTATTAATTATCTACAAACTATTCATCATTAGTATTCTTTCCTTGAGACGTATGATGGTAGAAGTAAAACGAATATTTAGTTAAACGAGGGAGTACGGAGGTCAAGTTAATTTTCCACCTTTCTAATGAACTGTGCAACACCATCCAAACCTACCAATTCAACAATATGTTTCAATATTTAATTTCTCTAAGAGATTAACATATTACTGTAGTCCAATGATTATAAGAATATAAATAAGGGAGACAAAATTCAAATAAAAGTATAAGTAATAAATGACTATTATTAAAACTGTGATATTTTAATGTCCCTATATTCAGCTCGTCTTTGGTATTGCTGTGCGGAATCTATATTAAAAACACAACGATCGATGCAAGGTAAAGAACCCACTGTCAAGACGTGCTATTATGGTGTAAAAGCAAGAGGCGATGCTTCTTATAATCTCACTTTCCTTATACAAAACAAGTTTGTTCCCCTAGCCTACTTCCGGTGAATGTGTTTGACATAACGCTATATTGGATACTCAATTTATGGATCGATTTTACTGTGACAGGGAGTTCGGTAACCACCCAATGGTGCGCAAATAAGTACAGCTCATTACATTCAATTGATGAATTCCCTGTTTATCCAAGTGCCAATAGCGAAAATTTGAGTATATTACACCTAATTACTCTTTCGATTTATTAATGAGACAGTTGGTTGAATGTTGATATAAAAAAATCAATAAATATTTAGAAATTCTTCTATCATACGACAAGTAGTTTTTATTCCAATCTTATGTCTGTGTGAAATCCCCTAAATGTTGTTTTACAATATCATAATACGGACTTAATACCCCTCAGGGTTGTAAAGATCTGTAATAAACCTTCCGACATATTCCGACATATTTTAAAAAGTACATGATGTAAAAGTTTTTCACGTTAAGCATGCGTTATCTTTATCTTCTTGTATATTACCTTAAAACCCTCTTATCTGACTTATATGTTTAATACTTTTACTTGTAATGCAATATATTCCAAATGTTATTTCTAAAAAAAAATAAAAACTTTATACTAATAACTATTAGTAATTTACCATTTCCATTCACTAAGGTTTTGGATCAATATGTTCAAGTTCTTAAACAGGTTACCTTAATTTATTTAGGTAATTAATTAATTAGTATATTTAAAAGAAAATGAGTATTTGTATAAGAAAATGATCATAAAACCGAACAGTTAAATTGTATTCTTTACAATTTACAGTTGCAATGCATTGTTTTCAATACATTGCCGTTCTTTCATAAGATTAACTATAAAACTTGGGAGATTATAAGGCGTAGCGATGAACGCCATAAACGCCTAAATTTTAATGGGTTTCTGGTCATCTACGGGACACTACCTATATGTCTTATGGTTATTAAATTTTTTGTTACGGGTTCTTAAATCTCTCTCGTTATTAAATATAACTGTTATTCGCTCAATTAATCTTCTCCAATGTGTTCAGTTTCAAGCAGCACTGCTCCAGAGATGGAACCTCCCTTGGTTCATGTGCCCGTTCTGCCCGTTCGTCCAAGTCCTGACAGTCAACGTCTCAGTGTTCACTCTCACCGCCATCGCCGTGGACAGGCATCGGGCCATCCTCAACCCACTCAGGTACACTGACGTTCAGACATCGCCGTGGACAGGCATCGGACCATCCTCAACCCTCTCAGGTACACTGACGTTCAGAAATCACCGTGGACAGGCATCGGGCCATCCTCAATCCACTCAGGTACACTGACGTTCAGACATCGCCGTGGACAGGCATCGGGCCATCCTTAACCCTCTAAGGTACACTGACGTTCAGACATCGCCGTGGACAGGCATCGGGCCATCCTCAACCCACTCAGGTACACTGACGTTCAGACATCGTCGTGGACAGGCATCGGGCCATCCTCAACCCACTCAGGTACACTGACGTTCAGACATCGCCGTGGACAGGCATCGGGCCATCCTCAACCCTCTCAGGTACACTGACGTTCAGACATCGCCGTGGACAGGCATCGGGCCATCCTCAACCCACTCAGGTACACTGACATTCAGACATCGCCGTGGACAGGCATCGGGCCATCCTCAACCCACTCAGGTACACTGACGTTCAGACATCGCCGTGGACAGGCATCGGGCCATCCTCAACCCTCTCAGGTACACTGACGTTCAGACATCGCCGTGGACAGGCATCGGGCCATCCTCAACCCTCTCAGGGTCACTGACGTTCAGACATCGCCGTGGACAGGCATCGGGCCATCCTCAACCCTCTCAGGTACACTGACGTTCAGACATCGCCGTGGACAGGCATCGGGCCATCCTCAACCCACTCAGGTACACTGACATTCAGACATCGCCGTGGACAGGCATCGGGCCATCCTCAACCCTCTCAGGTACACTGCCGTTCAGACATCGCCGTAGACAGGCATCGGGCCATCCTCAACCCTCTCAGGTACACTGACGTTCAGACATCGCCGTGGACAGGCATCGGGCCATCCTCAACCCTCTCAGGGTCACTGACGTTCAGACATCGCCGTGGACAGGCATCGGGCCATCCTCAACCCTCTCAGGTACACTGACGTTCAGACATCGCCGTGGACAGGCATCGGGCCATCCTCAACCCACTCAGGTACACTGACGTTCAGACATCGCCGTGGACAGGCATCGGGCCATCCTCAACCCTCTCAGGTACACTGACGTTCAGACATCGCCGTGGACAGGCATAGGGCCATCCTCAATCCTCTCAGGTACACTGACGTTCAGACATCGCCGTGGACAGGCATCGGGCCATCCTCAACCCTCTCAGGTACACTGACGTTCAGACATCGTGATGGACAGGCATCGGGCCATCCTCAACCCACTCAGGTACACTGAAGTTCAGACATCGCCGTGGACAGGCATCGGGCCATCCTCAACCCTCTCAGGTACCATGACGTTCAGACATCGCCGTGGACAGGCATCGGGCCATCCTCAACCCACTCAGGTACACTGACGTTCAGACATCGCCGTGGACAGGCATCGGGCCATCCTCAACCCACTCAGGTACACTGAAGTTCAGACATCGCCGTGGACAGGCATCGGGCCATCCTCAACCCACTCAGGTACCATGACGTTCAGACATCGCCGTGGACAGGCATCGGGCCATCCTCAACCCTCTCAGGTACACTGACGTTCAGACATCGCCGTGGACAGGCATCGGGCCATCCTCAACCCTCTCAGGTACACTGACGTTCAGACATCGCCGTGGACAGGCATCGGGCCATCCTCAACCCACTCAGGTACCATGACGTTCAGACATCGCCGTGGATAGGCATCGGGCCATCCTCAACCCTCTCAGGTACACTGACGTTCAGACATCGCCGTGGACAGGCATCGGGCCATCCTCAACCCTCTCAGGTACACTGACGTTCAGACATCGCCGAGGACAGGCATCGGGCCATCCTCAACCCTCTCATTTACACTGACGTTCAGTCATCGCCGTGGACAGGCATCGGGCCATCCTCAACCCTCTCAGGTACACTGACGTTTAGACATCGCCGTGGACAGGCATCGGGCCATCCTCAACCCTCTCAGGTACACTGACGTTCAGAGAGGGGCCAGAGGGGGGAGCACAGGATAGGGGTGAGGGGTACCTTGTTACAATGTCTTCACCTAAGGCACTGAGAGGAAGAACTTGGAATATAAAATAATACACTTGACCTAGTTTAAAATGGAATATCCGTTTTTCGTCAAATCAGAATTGAGGTCGACCAGGGATAAGAATAAAATCCCTAGTATACGTGTTACAGGTAAAGTATGAAATCCAGTCATTATGTAGAATGCCGGAATATCATAGGCTAAAGTATGAATCAACGAAATTATTAGATTTTAACTCTCATTGCCTAGGTATTGTGTATATTGACTGGGCATTTCATGGAATGCCTCCTGTTCTCCAGGCAAAGTACTTAAGCAAACAGTTTTTATGTTTCAGAAGTTTTTGATTAAAAATTAAGTATAAACAGAAGTAAATTAACCGATGTATTTTGTAGTTAAGAATTTAATGTTTTCATGTTATTTGGAGGAGTTGTCCTATTTGTACGTCAGTAAGAGTTTTGTGACACTTTGAATTGTATTGTCTGTTCTTTACACCTTTTGTATTTCTGTTGTAATTGTTGCTTTTTACACTAGCACAATGTTGGATTGACATTACGTTTCCCATTTACCCTACATGAAGCCTTGACCACTTGTAGATGTTTGGTCTGTTGCAGTTGAGCATCTCGAGGATCACATTAGTCTAAATAAAATAAAAAAAACATCATTAACATACAAATTTATAGTCCTGTCTCCTTGTTTTAATCAATGGATTAATTTTTGCGCGTTTCCTTGTATCATTACATCGTACTGTACGGTACTTATTGAGCAGCCAATAATTAAGTAAATCCTGTCTAGCAATAAAATTTCTAATTGTTACGACTTCAGTGGTAAAACAAATGTTCATTATCGAAATAAGTACGATCTAGAAAAAGTTCCGATATCAGATTAACGTCCAAGGACTACATTAAATACTCTGCCTAAAGCGCCTCAGGCATTTGGAAGGCATTCTATACAATGCCTAGTTAAAGGCATTGCCGGTAATATAAGCACAAATCAAGTTAGAGATCAACTTAGCAGAGTAAAATCTTGCAAAACGGATCTCATATGGAAGATACAAAAGGAAATGACAGGCATTCAAAATTTCTATTTAAATCATATTAAGAACAATTTAAAAGCCTCCGGGATCCCCTTTTTTTAGGTCGGGTTTGTGGCATAATACTCTGAATTAAAAGGAGTTTAAAAATGTGTATTTTATGACCAAAGGTTTTATTCAAACAACTAACAGAATTATCCAAGAAAAGAAAAAGTTACTTTGACCTTTGTCATCATACGTTATTTAATCAATTGAATAAAGTAAGTGGGCTAGAGTATTCCACATACCGACCTCAAAGTTTAGGCCACAAAGGTTAAGTGACTGTACTGAATATTAAAAAAATTGATTCAGAAGTTTGATTGCCTGCCATTTCCGTGTAAGCCATTCATTTCAGTTCCGATATATCAACTCACTTTTGCTTACAATTTTATGATTTTCTTTTAACTCCCGGTGGCCCGTTCCTGTGATATGTAAGAAAATTAATATAACCTTCAATAGCCTAACTAATTTTTAAGTTTAAAAATGTTGCACCGTAATTTATTTCTTTGTCTATCATTGTTCATAAATTAATGAGGAATAGTAAATAAATAAATATAATGTAAACCTTAGTTGCAATTTAAGTTTTATAAATCTGAATAAAATAAAATTTAATCTATACTATTTCTGTTAATAATTACCCTAAAGCTGTTTTGGTTATTTCTTAAAACAAAGTTCTTCGAACAATCATAATCCCACTGCCTTTTAAAAATATTATTTTCAAAGCCTTTTCCGCATCGCTAAACAGCCATTAGCTTCACGATCGTCTTTTCTTGAAACGAGGAAATAATTTTAAATATTATCTAGGTTTTCTTTTAGGGCCATTCGCACTGAAATGAAATTTGAAAAATGAAACAATAAATCAAAATTGATGTTTTTCTGCAGAAAAAATCAACGACTCCGTTATTTGTTATCAGATCTTTAAAATTGCTGACATTTTGAAAATACACATCGGAGAGTAATATTTTTTTCTTAAAACTAACATTGTTGTGATAACAATCCATGCCAAATATAAAGTAAATCTATCAATTCATTACGGAATAAAAAAATATAACATATAAAAAACAAAAATGTGCGGCTAGCAGCTAAACGAAGGATTTTAGAACATATGTTGACATGACTTTTTTTCTTTTTTTTATGTGTAGAACCAACTCCCGAAATTTCTGCACTTCCTCATGAATCACCCTGTATAAAATCTAAATATATAAAATAACAGATTTGTAAGCGTAGTCTTGTTTGATAAAAGTATCCAACTTTTACAAAAAAAAATAAATAAATAAATAAATAAAAATAACAAACTTAATCAAATTATTTAAGTTATAATTATATGAAACAATTTATAATCAAGCAAGAGAGAAAGTGAGTCTCCTCCGACTATTTATTTCCTCCTAATTTTAGCTATTTAAACCCTCAAATGCGTCTAGGCAAATTATTTTCTGGCTTTGAAATGTAAATATAGGCGTCTGACGACTTCAAACAGATTCGGATTTAACCTGCTATAGTTATCAGCATTCAAGAACATTCTAACTCTCAATCAACAAAGCAGAGTGCCAACAGATTGTTTCGTCAAAAGTATGATGACATCGAGGCTTCCTCCTTGTTTTTCAGTGCTCGACCCTCCAAGCTCCGGGCCAAGCTGTCCATAGCCTGTATATGGATGGTGGCCGGGATCCTCGCTACCCCAATGGCCATAGCTCTAAGGGTGGAGATAGTGGACGAAGTGGACTCACGTTAGTATACTATAGGTTTTATTTCATTTATATATTTTTTCTGCAATATTTTCAATATTTAATCTTATTTTTTATATTTCTTAATTTTTTATAATGTTTTCTTCAATATGAGGTACAAACTGAACATTAAAATTTCTCGAAATCAATTTTACATTAGAACCATAGATTTATTACTTGCTATATTTGTATTTGTGATGTTAATATAATGCGGCTCGACGGTTGTCAAAAGCACTTTATTTAAAATAAAATTATTTATTTTTATTTTCAACAGCAACAGATTAAAAAAAATTATTATGGCATGGCAGACTAGCAAAGACATGGTTTATTCTACTACTTATTTTTATTGACAATACAACAGCGATTAAATACAGCAAACAAGAACATGCAACTTACAGGGAAGCAAAGCATTGAGCCGACTAGCATCAGAGTGAGTTAGGTTTTGAGTTGAAAATGAGTAATGTAAGATTACCACAGATAACAACAAATTATTTATTATTTGCAAGCAACAAATAAATACATAAAAGTTCAATAAATATCAAGCAAAGAACAATAATTTTGTTTACAATAGTTTGTCCCATGCTATTAGTAGTTCACTGCTTGGCAAGTTTAAGCAATGATGCAATAAAGGTAAAATCAAATGTGCCCCAAAATGTAAAATTTTGTCTAACAGGTATTCAAGTTGCAGTTGTTAACATACTCTGCCATTTATTCTTCTCTAGATCTTTCTCAAACGATATTTAAGTGCGGAAAATATTCACTAACGATGCATTCGTGATGAGAACAGTTCACAGAAATGAGTCGAAGCATTTCGAATGTGAATCCACAAAAATCTCAAATGGCGTCATTATGATACGGAGAAGCGAAAGAAAATAATACTCTTCCTCTAGAGTTGCTTTCAACTCAATTACAAAAAACAAAACGATAAAAACTCTTTCATCATATTTTTCTCTCTTATTTTTTTCCAGCGATATTTCTTTTCATGGTAAACAAATTTGTTCTCCTATTGTATAACAAACGGATTAAACAAAACAAAAATAACAATTGAACAGTCTTATAATGATACTTTTTACAATAGGGTGTCATTACTGAGAATAATAATTAATATAAAAACAATATAACGTTTTTTATGTAAAATTAAAATCCAGTAGGCCTACAACTACTAGAATAATATCCAATCAATTTATTTACAAATAAAATTTAAACGTACATAGTTATACTGAATGAAGGTAAAAGTTGAAAATGGACTATTTTAAAAATGAAATCAGATATTTCATGGTGTTCCTAGCCTTGTTATATTAAGAATTCAGGCAACAATGTGCAGGTATTTTGTTTAGCCTTCATTCGTGAGTTAGATAGCTGAATCCAGACTTATGATGCTGAATTAAAAAAAAAAGTGGGACAAAAGTTACAGCTCAGCAGGTGTTTCGCATCAACGGTAAAACATGAAACTTTGGTATTGGCATGCTCATTTGTAACAACTCTTCCCGATTAAAAATAGTCTAGGCTCATTACACGAGATATACTTTCTTGTTGTGGGACGAGAATGGATACCAATTGGATATTTGCTGATCATGCTTTGGTCCTAGTATAGGCCTACAAATTAAATTACATACCCAAGATATACTGAAAGAACATTGAATATCTATTTAAACGTGCGATATGGTAAATTTTGTCTATTCAGTCCTATCTTAATATTCCACTTAACAAAATGAAATAACAACGTTTACTGAGTCAATGTATACCTTGTAAATAACATTACTTTCATTTTGCATCCTGACAAATCAGATTAGTTCAAGCGCTTTACTCAGGAAACCACACTAATAATAGCAATAGTCAAGAAACGTAGTTTATTTCCGTTTCCTGTGACAGAGGGACGGCTGCACTCGAAGCCGTTCTGCTACAACGTGAACATGTCCGAGGACGCGATGCTGAGCTACCGCTTCGTGCTGTTCTTCGTGCAGTACTTCACCCCTCTGTGCGTCATCTCGTGCGTGTACGTGCGTATGGCGTTGCGGCTGTGGGGCTCGCGGGCGCCAGGCAACGCCCAGGACAGCCGGGACGCCAACCTCATGAAGAACAAGAAGAAGGTGAGGTGGGATACTCTGAAAGTTGTTAGGGCGATAAGAAAGGTGAAAGGTGGGTTGGGTTAGGCAGGGTGCAAGACAGCAGTGATGTCGACCTCATTGCGAACAAGAAAAAGCCGATGTCTATCTTCGTTTTTTAAAATGGTATATGGAACAATAATCTTGCTTACAATAATCTAAATTTTGAAAGTGATCCCAACTGGGGAGAAGCCAGCTTAGCGTCTATGACTGACCTTGCCATCCTCAAAAAGTGGTTTGTCCAGAATTTGATTTCTCATTCAAGACTAAATTTATGCCGTTATCTCTAAGATATTCTACTATTTCCAAGAAATTTCTTTACAAATTTTAATTATTTATTCTTATGACAACACTCTTAATAATATCTGTTCATCTGATAGATTTGAAAATATATCTCCTTATCAATATCTTGAAGTTGTGTTTAATAATCAAATAACATGGACGAGTCATACAGAACTTTTAACTTCAGGACTTCGAAGATTTATTTTTGCTTTTAGACATCTTAGAGAGGTCTTACTCTATCATGAAGTTAAATTAGCATACTTTACATTCATTCGATCCCTATATTGCTTTCGCATAATTGCATTGCCCGGATCATTTACGACTGTTCAAATCCACTTTCACTCTTCAATCGCAAATTATGAAGCTTTGGCTTTAGAAAAATCCACGCCATTCAAATAAACACTTTTTTACTAAGTTTCATCACTTAGCGTGGGACATAAAATTTCTTTTAATTTATATCTACAAAAACAGACCAACACCTTTTTAAACTTTTCTCATTCATATGAAACCCGTTATTCTCAGAACAACTGTATATCTACAATACATCGCTTATAGCGCTGATGTTTTACTTCCAATCCTGAGTAATTTACAGTCCACTGGGTGAATATGTTTTTAATTCTCCTTGACCTGTACCCCAGTCTTTGTTTTTAAAAAGCGAGTAGCACAATGGTTAATAAAATTAGGAGTGTCTCGATCCGAATTAATCATCACGACTGAGTACAGGTGGGCCCGAAACTCCCTCAGTCGCTTCTCAAACACCGACGCCCCGCCAGCTGAAGCGTGTCTTATATTCACTTATCTTGTGTGAATATAGGAATAATTATATAATATAGGAATAATATAGAATTTGTGTGGAAATATATATTTCCAGCTCCATGTATGATCATGTTATAAAAAATTTGATTTTGAAAAATACAATCGTTATAGATTTTAAATTTATTGTAACCTAAATTTATAATTTTTTTTAAATCATTTGCTCAACTATACATTGCTTATATAATCATGACTGCGCCTACGCACAGTCATCCTGCCTATGTAAAATTATTTAATTGGTTAAATTTAGGTTTATTTTATTTTATAAGATGCTAAATTTTAATTGTTGGGTATAAATGTTTTAATTCATTTTAATTTAATTATCAACGCGAATGTGAGATCATTTAAAGGTAGAAAGTTAGGTAATATTAGACAAGCAGGGATACTAAATTTCAGAGGGTTACAAATAGTTTAGGGCACAGGAGAGCAGAGCGTTAACCTTACGAAGAAGGTGAAATCTACACCTTAAATAAGAATTATCAAATATTGAAGAAACTGGAAAGTAGGTTATAAGAAGTGCAGAACAGCAGGGATGCCTGACTCATTAAATCATTAGAAAATATTTTTGAGTTTTCAAATAAATCGGATCATAACTACTTGACAATAAACATCACAAGTGTTGTGTGTTGAAGCTAGTTTAATATTCATCTCCATTTCCACCTTTTTAACATTGTATTTTCAACATTTTCACAAAAAAAATATTAAAAATTAAAAGAAGATTTATAAAATTGTTTGTTAAAATTACATGCAATATAATTTTCCTCCCATCTGACTGTTTATGAGCTACTTAATAATAGAGAATGGATCTCATAATACCCTTCATAGAAACCAATTCATTGTTTCGTTTATTAATTTTTACATAAGTTTTATGTAGGCCCGAATCATTTTCAAGTAAGACTTTCTCTTATTTAAACACAATATTTTTCAGACATCCACTCAGTACCACTTAGAGTAATTCACATCATTGGCAAAGGTTTTACTTTTATATTGTAGTTTTTTATAAACAGTAGGGGTTCCGTGCGCAAATTTCACATTTTGTAATATACCGTATTTCTTTCAGATTCTGATTCAGATTCCCATATCTTTATTCACATAGTATGCAGTGGTATACGTAGAATGGCGTCATTATACTAGTCTAAAGCTATAAGAATAGTCATAGAACAGCTATGAACAGTTTCATTTTAAATTGACCATACAGTAGTTAAAGTTTCTAAAATTTATATAGTCCCATAGGATTACTAATTAAATAATGTTTTAGTTTATTCTAAAAACAATATCATGCTATCTATGTCTCTCAGTTCCACAGGTAGTCTTGATAACAATCTTGCACAGGCACATGATGTTTTTTTTATTCAAGCCTATAAGCATCAATGACAATTTGCTTTCTATTTCTCGTGAAATATATATGACTATACCCCAGTCTAGAAACTAAAATATTTTTGCTTAATTTCTTTACAGGAAGTATTGAGTGAAAAGCATTACAAACTGTAAACGGTCATTATGAATAAATCAGAAAAATATTGGCGAACAGAAACTCGATTTGCTCTTTTTTGGAGGAGAAGAAGTCTATCCAAATTGTGTTTTGCTGAGCCCCCACAGATTGTAATACCATAAATAAATGAGGATTCTATCTGAGGATTCTATCAGCGAACAATTAATTACTTTTAATGTGTTAAATGAGCAAAATTTGGACCTCCTGTGTAGTGCATACAATCCAGAGGTTACTTTATTAATTACGTAATTAACATGGAGATTCCGTGACAGGTTTTCATCTAACAAAAAACCTAAACATTTCTTAGACCTTACTTTTTCCAAGGAATGGACATTTATTTTGATTACTGGATCTATTGAAATTGTACTTTTACATTAATTGAAAACAATAAAATTAGTTTTACTAACTAAAATAAAAAGATTATGATTATTTAAAACATAATTTATGACCGATAAACTTGAAGAAGAATTCATTTCCAAATTATGCAAAGCACTTTTGCTAACTTTTAAACTTGCATCATCGGAGTAAAGACAAAGACTTTTAGATAAACAGTTATACAAAGAAAGAGGTATAAATTTTAGATAACAGAGGAAAAACAGTGGTCCAAGGATTGAACCTTGTGGTAGCCCATGTTGAATCTGAGCTGGTGAAGAATGGCTGGTGATTATTTGATTCCTAATTGTACTTTTTATTTCAACACATTGTTTCCTATCAGCTAAGTAAAAGGTGAAGCAATTTAGGGTACTACCATTAATACCCATGTTCTTAATATTATTCAATAGAATTTTGTGCGATACACTGTCAAAGGCTCTGCTGGTCCAAAAAGATACCTACTGCCCACTCTCCTTTATATACAGAGTCAATTACAGAATTAATAAAATCTATTCCAGCAGTAATTACAGAATTATTAGGTCTAAAGCCATGTTGTTCATGGTCGCGCAAACAATGGGTTTCTAGGAAATTAACTAATTGATTGTAAACTGCTCTTTTAAATTTTTTGGAGAAATTAGGCAATAATGATAATGGTCTGTAGTTGGATGGATTTTTTAAATCACATTTTTCAAAAAGTGGGATAACTGTAGCTATGTTTAATTTTGATGGAAATATTCCGCTACTAAAAGAAGATTTTTTTATCTCACTTTCTGTGACTGGTCTGAATTTAAAATTCTTATCAGTCAAATTATTAAAACGAGACAGAGCATCATTGTTATACTGACTTAGACCTAACTGTGGAATGATTGACAATTCAACATAATTATTACAGAAAAATTCATAAAAATGTCTGCTAACTTCTTGAGGTTAAACCAAAGTTTGGCCATTAACTACAATTTCCATGTCTTTATGTACTGTAGGGAAGAAACTCACCTACAGTAAAATTCGAAAGATTATGACCTTAAACATTAAACTATCAAGGAGAACATTTCCGTGTAAAACAAAAATGTGACTGTTTTAACAATATTTATTTTGTTTATGGAGTTATAGAAGATTTCTTTTACAATTTGACTTAAAGATTCATCTGAAGGTTACAACTGAAGATTCGTATGAAGGTTGAAGCTGTTAAGTTACAATTCACATTTTAAAATCTTCAAGAAGTTGGTCAACATTTTAAAGCACCCACTAGAAATATATCAAATGCCAGGGGTCGAAGGCCGAAACAAATGGACCTTTTCAATCACCATTTACACACGCGCTAGATCATAAGCTTTAAAATGACACCTTAATCTCAAAAATCGGTTAAGTGGGTCGAGAGAAAAAGGGATATAACAAACGAAATACTCATAGAAATAAGAAGATAGATTGTCTAATGTGTTGAAAAAGTATTTTAACCTTGTTCAAATTTATCCATATTTCTTACTTTTCTATCTTTATAAGTAGTACGTAAAATTTAGTAACTTATCTTGTATAGCCATATATTTTTAATACAATAAATATTAAAAATTAAAATGTATATACGAGTAAATGCTTATTATTTTTAGGGTAATCAAAAGAAAGCGAGAGTTTGAATTATCAAATCTCAATTTTACAATGAATTCAAATAAAAAACCAACTGAAACTATACAAATTAAAACGAAGGTTTCTTTTGCTTTCAATGTAAATTATGTTTATATGAGTTAGGGCTATTATGTACCGAGTGATATTTTAAAGCAAATCACTCTTCAACATTAAGATAAATTACGTTGATAATATAAGGTTTTTTTCATATTAAAATACTTAATATAGACTGTTATAATAAAGCTAACTCGAACAGATATAACGTTTTATGTAAAATTGTTTTTACAAGATAGTATATTATTTTTTTTTTTTTTTTTTTTTTTTTTTTTGGGTAAGCTGAACATTGATATATTGAAACCTACTGCATAATCAAAAAATTCAATACTCTCTTCAAACATATTGCCAAAATGATTTATTTGGGGATTTCTAACTATTTTCAATAATTTATTTATAACATTCTATAAATAACAAACCCCACAAATAAACTCATATTTCATTAATGTACTATGAAATATAAAACATGTAGCCTGTAATTAGATTAATATATAATACAAACAACGCAAGGTTGAAACAAAACTATGATGTCAGTTAAAAGTTACTAAGACCTTTGGATCCTTTACGTCAAGTAATACAGCTTTTCACAAACTGTAATTTTACAATCACTAGCTGAAACCTGAATAACCGTTTAAGGCCTAGGAAAATGTTTCCTAATAATTAAACAAAATTTTGTTTAAGGAATTCAAGAACGTCCCATACAAGTAGAAACAAAACCAATAAAAAATATATTAGTTATTAAAAGACTATTATTTTCAGTATAAGAATATGTATAATTTAATTAGAAGTTTTCACTGTTCAGTATGAAAATTTAGAATATAAATGATTTCACAAAATTGTTTTATTCTCCGTTAATATTTGTATTCTATAAACCTAAAATCTAATTTTAATCAGTGTTTTTCAACCAACTAAATAAATAGGCAATAAATAGAAAGAATGCACCTCGTTAAGTGCACTAACTGAAATAAAAATAAAACTCTATTTATAGTAAGAGAAATAAAAAAATAACTTTGCTAATAAGGAAAATATGCTTGTTGTTTTATAATTTATCACATTTAACGGATTATAATTAAACATTTTTCATAAAAGAGCTGCTTTATTGGTAGAGTGGTGGGCGAAAACGGCACTGCTCATTCTAGGAGAATATAATTGAATTTCTTCCAGATCAAATGTTACCCGCGGATATAATTATTAATTAATCGTTCAGTGAGTTTTTAATTAAACATTAAAAATAAAAACTTGAGGTTTTAATATTTTTCAGTCTCTCGTAGGTCTTATGATTGTTTTTCTACACCCTCTGAATATGAAAAAAAAGAGTGAAAATGATTTATTAAAACTTTAATTTGCTAAGAACTTAGTTTTAAATGATTTCAATTTTCTTATAAGTAAAATATTTAATAAAAACAATAGAGGGTTTAGTTACAAAATAGTGACGAATTAGCTTGAGTAAAAAATTATTAATTAATTTACACCCTGAAATTTACTAGGTTTTAAACATGAAAATTGTATTTAACTTGGTTGTCTACTCTAGTTGCTTGTGTTGACAGGTCATCAAGATGTTGGTTATAGTGGTAGCACTGTTCGGTCTATGCTGGCTCCCCCTCCAGACGTACAACGTCCTTCAAGATGTCTTCCCTGAAATCAACAAGTAAGTCCATATATTCAATAACTACACAATATAGGATTTAAGTTTTTATAGTGTAAAAATATACTTTCAAACAAAATATTTGCAACTCTATTATATTTTATGTAAAAAATCAGAGGAAGACATTTAATTTTTTTAACATGAACAATAATAAAATTGCAAATTTTGATCCATGGAAAGAACATACAATGTTCGTGACACAACGTTATGTGTTAAACAAACTTATAATGATACTATTTCTATGTAACTTGAATATATGCATATAAAACGATTGAATTCAAATTCTTCATCGTGTGCTGTTTAAAGAAAGTTTAACCCAATAGTATCTACATTGACATGGATACACGGAAGATCCCTTATTTTATTTAAAATTAATTTGTTTGCAGGTACCATTATATCAACGTCATCTGGTTTTGCTGCGACTGGCTGGCGATGAGCAACAGCTGTTACAATCCCTTCATCTACGGAATATATAACGTTTGTATTTTACACCAACAAACCCCTTTAAAATCCATGAAAATACGAATGATAATATTTATTCTATACAACATCCATATGGTTTGTTCATATAATCGAATAGGTCAATTTCATTTCAGATTTTAAATGTACATCATTATCAAAATTTCTTTCAGTTTCTAAATTTCTTTAATCTTAGATGGGCATTTGAAATTTTCTTTTCAAAGATTTATATGGTTGTTCTTGTCGCAATTGGAATTCTATGTAAAATCAAATACTAAATGATGAAAGAAAATTCGAGTGTAGTGAAGAAGTTTTATTTCTGTTTGCAAACTAAAAATATCGAGGATTATTTATAGTTAGCCCTACCATACATTTATTAAAAAAAAAAAATCTATGTTGATTGCTAAGCTTAATCTTAGCGTAACCTAAGTAGATCTAAGGCGTATATAAGTGAGTGAATATACTTGTTGAATGTTCAATCAGGATTGCTTTTTCGAAGTAAATGTATTTTCGTTATAAATACGTTTAAGAAATCTCTATCTCAGGATAAGGTTCATAAAAGAAATAGAGAATATCCGTATCAATTTATTGCAGAGTGCTTTTAAGTTATATGACTGTCTACATCGGTTCATAATATTCACTATTACGCTTAAAATTAACTTCAAAGCTGTGTTAGCATTAACTTTTAATTCATTCGCCCTAACTCTTTTTTTACTTTTTTATGATATAAATGTAATGTTTTAAACATATAAACTGTGTTTTTGCATGAATAGGTCGTTTTGTGTCTATATTACAAATTTTTATGTATACTTAATTTTTTCAGACAAATAGATTAGTAACACTCATATAATGGATTACATTCAATAAGTTATTTTTATCAGAGGGGCTTTGAACTTTTAAAATCGAAATAGGATGATGATCTGTAGGCTATATCAACAAGGAAACAAGAAAAGTCGTTTCGTTTCCACAAATTGTTATAATTACTGATAAATGAGAAGTCGATAATTGCGTTCTGATTCAAGAACTTTGCTCCCCCAACCCCTCTAGTGATTTACCTTCAATGTGAATATTGTTTTCAGATACTCCTAAATCTCAATGGACTGGGTATTCTCTAGTTTATGAGACGTCAAAAATAATATTGTCTAAATTTTTTTTTTTATTTTCTTAAGACCTCTAAATGGTACTTTTTACAAATTTCCTAATTATAGTATTATTGAAAATATAACATCTCACTCTTTTTATTTGTAACTGAATGAGTTGTACAACTTATAGGTTAATTTTCAAATTGCATGAAGTAAAAACATTGTCAAAAAGGAAATTCTCAGTGATTGCCCTTTAATTTCTTCGTATAATAAACTGTAAAATCTTAAGCAATCCATTTTAAAATCATTACTTTTTAAACCAACATTATAATCAAATGCCTTATCAATTTCTCTTTATTATATTTAGGTACTTCTCTATGTTACCTCCTTTTTTTAGCCTATTCAGTAAAACACAGACATATCATATGAATCTTCTATTTATTAAATTGATGGACAGTTAATATCATGACCCCTTTTGAAACAAATAGACCTGATAAAAGATGAATGTAAACATTTAGATTGAGATTAAATTGTTTGTATAAGTATACATAATGTATTAATCATAACCGATAGATTTTGAGTGAGTATGTTTTTTTACAGGAAAAGTTCAAGAGGGAGTTCAAGCAGCGGTTCCCGTGTCACAGGAAGTGGTTGGGGACGGACAGCGTGGACATGGACAAGACATACCTCGGGGCTCGCAGCTCTGTTCACTCGTCACACACCCACAGCCCCCACCTGACCGCCACCGCGCAGAACACGCCCCAGACGCAGAGGTACGACTGGCGGGGGTACATGAGGAACCAGAACGGCAACTCGCAGTACAGGCCCGCCACCAGGGCCAAGGATGTCTATGTGTTCACCAATAAGAACTCCACTGTGGTGAGGCACGCCAGCAATACAGAGTTGGAGGAGTTGTGCCTGTAGGGGTAAAGTTGCAAGTGAGTTGGAGTGATTCCATGAAGAATCAAAAGGACAACCCAATGTATATGATTTCTATCAGGTCCAAGGATGTCTATGTGTTCACCAACCAGAACTCCACTGTGGTGAGGCACACCAGCAATACAGAGTTGGAGGAGTTGTGCCTGTAGGGGTGAAGTTGCAAGTGACTTGTAGTGACTCCATGAAGAATCAAAAGGACAACTCAATGTATAGGATTACTATCAGGACTTAGGATGTATGTCTTCACCATAAGAACTCCACTGTGGTGAGGCACCTATCAATACAGGGTTGGAGGAGTTGTGCCTGTAGGAGTGAAGTTGCAAGGGTCATGGAGTGGCTCCATGAACAATCAAAAGGACAACTCAATCTATAGGGGGATGGATTACTTTGTTATCAGGACTAAGGACACATCAGGACTAAGGATGTGTACGTGTTCAACAACAAGAACTCCACTGTAGTGAGGCACGCCATAAATAAAGAGTTGGAGGAGTTGTGCCTGTAGGGATGAAGTTGCAAGTGACTTTAAGTGGAAGAATCAAAACTAAAATTTGATATTAAGTATGTGGTTGCCAAAATAGCCAATGATGTGTTTTTGTACGCCAACAAGAACTCTACCCTGATGAGACACGGCCTTACTACCAAGTTGGAGGATTTTTGTTTGTAGGAATGAAGTTGCATGGGACTTGGAGTATCTTCATTGGGAACCAGAACGACATCCAAGAAGTCTACAGGGTTACTATCATTCTAAGGAAGGGTATTTTTTCACAACGAGAAGTCTTCAAGGTCTTATTGAAGTCTTTTTGAAATACACCCACGTAGAAATACAGAGCTGGACGAGTTTTTTTTTTTGTTTTTTTTTTTTAGGATTAAGTTTTTAGAAAGATGGCTCTTAAACGGGAGAACCTGCATGATAAACCAGGAGGGCAATTCAAACAGTAAGCCTGTCTGATATCAGGACCCATGAAGTTTATGTGTTCTCCAATAAGAAACGAAATACAGTGTCACAGGAGTTATTTTTAGAGATAAAGTAACAAGTGAGACGACTTTATAAATGATATTATATATTTATTACGCTGGAAACCTAATCATAAAATAATATTTACAACTTTGATTGTAAGTTATTTTCTGTCTTTGACGAATTTGAAACCACATTGCAGACACCTTCTATTAAGGCGTGAAAACATTGGGAGCGACAAAGACAACTCAGTATAGCATTTTATTAGGATTAAATATATCAATCACAAAAACCTTTGGTGAAAAATTTACAAAAGTGAATCTTTTTATAGCAGTATAAAAATTCTTGGCTATATAGACTACAAACAGGATACTTACACCGTGACATTTTCTCTCTCTGGAACTGCAACTTTCTAGTCTCTGACCGGATGGTTTGTGAAAGTTTTCCTTTGATTTTGGGACTTAAATAACACACATAAGTATAACCTCGATTGATTATCACTCTTTTATCCGTCTCTACATTAATGGAAATTGTATTAATAATAATTATTTATGGTAAATAAAAAAAGAGTGAGTCAAATTGTGATTTTATTGCAATGTCAATGTCAAAGGGTTGAATTATTATTGACTTTTACAGGATGAAGGTTTTTTCCAAAACCTTAAACTGCTCATTGGCCAGGTTTATATCGACTTTACAGTTATCCGTCTATTTACTTAACCGTCATAAGAGGTGAACGGTTAATAGAGGTTCCACTTAATCACTTCAAACATAAATCTATTTATTTTATAGTGTGAGTTATAATCGGAAAATGGACAAGTTATGAAATGGTTGTAATTCAGACACTTAAAAAATCTTTTTAAACAAAACAGTTGATCAGAAAAATGTTACATGTTGTATGTTTAACGTATTTTTGTATATAATTTATATTAAAAACGTATCCTTCAGTTTTCAAAACCTAAGTAGACTTTAACTAATTGTTAACATTAGGGTACAATATTTTAAAAAATTATATGTTTTAAAATTAGAGTTTCCTCCTTCCAAGGTTTTAAAAAATGAATTGAATATTTTTACTACTTTTTATTTCAAGTTCAATTATTTATTAATATATGGCATGAATAATTTTTTAGTATAAAACATTAATAGGCCTACGAAATGGGTTCAAAAATATTATTATATAAAGAATATTTTTCTTTCTATGAATTTGGTTCACAAAAGAAACTTATATTATTTTTGTTATATTTTCAATTTACTTTAAATCAATATTTACTTTGAATTAATCTTTACTTTATACTGGACGTTAACCTTAATTTAATTTTAACTTGATTATGTTCCGTACAAAATACCGTAAAAGTTATAAAAAGGAAAATAAAGTAAACTATTAATTAAATTATTTAAATTATATCAACAATGGCATAATTTTCGTTTGTTATTTTGTGATGTACTATTTTATATGTAATTTAGACAAATGAATCAATTTTGATAGTTTTATGAATGTTTTGGATTTCATACCTAAATAGCTATCATTCCCAATGTAATTTAAATTTTAAGTAAAATATCAATGTTCAGGTTACTACATTTTACATGATCTAAAATGTGTTATTACAAAGTTTTTATATGAAAATAAAATAAATGAATGCTCAATGTTTTTTTTTATTTTTTAACCTAAACCCTTATATAGTTGAAATAAATTGATTAACATTTAGTAATAAGAGACATGCATTTACTGTAACAAATTGAGAAATATTTCCAATGCTTTAATTAATTCCATTTTTTATGAAGTTATCAATATTATTATTCATTTGCTTTAGAAATGCAGAAATATCTTTAAGTTTCAATTTTTTGTTACATTATTCAGTCCTACAAGTATGGGTCAAACCGCAATGCCTGGATGATATCAAAACGTTCTAAACAGAAAACCATACTAGGTATTTTTGTAGGTTAGTTTTATTGAAAAATATTGTTCAAACTTCCAAAAATTATTATTTTTAATTTTATAAAGTAATAAGAAAATCCTAATTTATTGTTACTTTGGAAAAAGTGTAAAATAAATTAAGCACTATATATTTACTATCACTAGTCAAAATCTGATTACTGCATTGGTTAGGCAAATTGCAAGCGAAAAAGATTTACAATAAAGAATTACAATCACTCAAATGGTAAATATATTAAAAGATTCAATTAAATGTTAAAAATATTAGAAATTTAACAATAAATACGAATATAAAATTCTACACATTATCGTTTAGCTATGAAAATGGAATAAAAATTCCGAAATAAAAACTAATTACTATCCAAACTGATACAATTGTCATACAACATCTTATTAAATTAATTAAAGTTTTTTTTTGTAATGGTATTTGAATTATTTATTTTATTCTTGGCTGCTCATCACTATTTGTAAAAAAAATTAATTTTTAAATAAACTGTAAAATGTAACTTCTTATCAGAAGCCATTCTCAGCAGACCAACTTTATGTTTATGGTGTTATCTGCTGAGGATGGCTTCTGATAAGAAGTTACATTTTACAGTTCATTTAAAAAATTTCAAATTTTGTGTACAAATAGTGATGAGCAGCCAAGAATAAAATGAATAATTATTAATATTTATAACAATTATTATAAATAACTAAAATAATGAATAACTCATTTTACGAACACTTACGCTTATTCTTTGGAGAATAAGCGTAAATTTCTTGGCCGGTTCACAGCCGCACCGGCCAAGAAATTTGGCTGGGATGAGGTCAATATATGAGTTTATCAAGTGCAAATAGTATTAAAAGTAGCAATATGCTGACCGGTAGTGCTTATTTTTTAAGAAACATGGCAGTTTCGTTAATATGAATAAGAAAAAAGGAAAAAATAATGAGTGCTTACATTTTGTATTAATGCTATTTGTTACATTATTATTGGTTTTTTTTAGTGTATTAGGAGTTTTGAAAGAAAATAATGTTGGTGCATAGAAAACTATTTAGGGATAAAACCAATCGTGAAAATCTATTTTGCAAGCTGAAGCACGAACCAAACAACAAAGTGACGTTGTCGGTACAGAATATTGGTTTTACAAGACCGATACTACAAAAAACTGTGACATGGTTACCGGAAAAGCTGCATAGCTTCGTATATTCGTTGTTAAAGGCTTTTCTGGTGAGAAAACGTTTCAATGTGGGTGATAAGTATTTCCTTATATAACATTAAAGATATTATTCATCTATACTTTTATTTGTTGTACGAGAACATGCTGTTTATGTACGTATTTGCTACAAAAAGCTATTTGCTACAAAAAGTCTTGCTAAATCTCTTGATACTTCAAATGAACATATTAATGTTAAATTAATCATTAGTAACTGGATAAATGTTACTAAGAATAGTCGCTCTGGTTTTCAAATAAGTATTAAAATCCTTAAATAATTTACACAACAGACTAATGTTTTTTCAGACTAATTAAAGCAGAGTAATTGAGCTTTGTACATGTATATCAGACATTTAAACATACTTTTTAGACATGTAGAGGGTTTTTATTTTGCAGGAAAATATTTTATAATCAAATGTTAATGTGTACTTAAAATATAAAGTTTCTATTATCGGAGAATAATGTAGCAAAAAGGGTAAGTAAAGATGACCTTGTATCAAATAATTTTATAATACCTAAAATAAAATAAAATTTCAATAACTTCCTATATAAAACCTTTGATTCGTGGCAAATTTTTCACTCTAAAAAGCCCTTTAAAATGATGTATCATATGACATGGAACAATATAGTTTTTTACAATTTTTTTCCTTAAGGTTCATCCCAAGAGCAGTAGTGCGGAAAACTGCGTTGGTCTATATCATATGATACACAATGTTGTTTACCAAACACAAAAGACTACACAATACATCGTGTCTTTTCAAATAAATCTGTGTCAGGTAAAGTATTTTTCAACATATTTCATATGCATATTTAGAAATATAAAGTATAGTAAAAATACCCCGTGTCGCAGCAGAGCTGTGTACTCAGCAAATTTCCAAAGGAATTTGAGATTTTGCATTGTATTCAAAACCCCTTTGGAATGAGTATGTTGGTTTACTGCCATGGGGTGTTGTTAAAAATATAATTTGTCAGGATATGTAGTGGTTTTTTTTAAAGGTAACAATCAAATGTTGTATCAATATTCGACACTTTTTAATTTTCCCCATAAAGTCCATGGAATTGAGTATGTAGGTTTGCTGCCATATGGGTGTTGTAATCAAATATCAGTCAACTAGTGAGGGTAGATGCCTAAGTTTATCAAATTATGTCAATAAATGAGCGAGAAATGAGGTTTTGTTGACTCCACATAAGAATAACATGGAAAACTATTTTTTTTTGTTTCATCGAAATTTGTTAAGCCAAGTAAAAAATTCAAAATACTTAATTTTTTTCTTTTTGTAAGCTCTTTTAAATGGTTTCAGTTAAAATTTTGGAATTTGTAAAATCGAGGTCCAAAAAGACCAAAACCCATTTTTGAGCCCTTTAATCAGGCTGCTATTGTACAAACAGTGCTAGTAAACAACATTTAAAATTAAGCTATTTGATCAAGCTGACGACCGAAATAATATCATAAAAGTAAGAAAATATTCTAAATGAAATATGACATGAATATTGTAAATGAAATATAACTTACCTTTCAGCAATAGAAAATTTCTTTAAATAATTACCAAATAGCTTAACCAAGGTAAATTGTAGCGGTATTTTTTACAAATTCAAAGAAAGTGTAAAAATAAAATATAAAAGTTTACGTCTATTGTCTTACACTAACGTAACGTATTACGTACACTTTTATACTTTCACGTTATACTTTTTGTATTTGTCTACACGCTACAAACATTTTTCCAAGCGGTGTTTTGCAAGCTAAAAAATTTTCTCAAGCTAAAAATTTAGAAGCTCTGGTTGAGGAATTGACAATTACGATATAGTGACCATTCCAATAAGATTGAATAAAAGTAAGTTTCAATAAAATTTTAGAAATAACAACTACACAACATTTTCAGCTGGCCCGTTATAGGTTTTAGGGCCACGCTCTCTTATCGCCTTATCACCCACGCCCCCTTATCAATGCTAATGGCCCAGTTGTGCTAGTATTCGCTCCAGGTCGGACTCAGCCTCGGCAGCTTTCGTTGTGCTTGGCGCGGACTGTACTTGAACTTGACTGGGTTGTACCCAGTCCAGATATCTCGTTTATCTCTCCCGCCGCCTCCACCAGTTCGGTTATCTGAGGGCAGTCAACGAGCTGTGCGTTATAACACCTTCCTTGCGTTACTAACGCCGATTTAGGAGTGTTCATTACTTATTAATATCACAGTTTTATTGATTTTTTTCGTTTTCCAGTTTAATATTGCAATGTAAGTATCACAATATTTATAAAAATATAACTTTAATTTTGTATTGTAAGAATTTCTAGCAAAAAATATTTTGTTTTAAAAAGTTTATACTTTTTACATGTGGTTATTAGCACTATTACATTTTATAATATTATTTATTTATTTAACTCTTTGCTTTATTTAAGCTACAAACCCTACTACAAATAAACCTGTTCTTAATAATAAATTACAATTTAGAAAAAATACATTTAACATAAAAAATAATGAAATTTAAGACAATATGATGATCTTTGTTTCTTCTAAAACACGTTCTCTTACCTTTGAAAACTCTAATAGGTAATTAATAAATACTCTGTTAGTTTTTAAAGTTGGTTTACTACGTACTAAATTCTAATGTGATTACAAACACCCATTAATGTTTCTGGTAAGTTGGATTATACAGGATGAGTTTAAGTGATCCAATGGCTAACTTTTTTATTCTATATCTGATAGTGTACTTCTTATTGGGGTGGTCCCTTTTACTTTATTGTTTTGCTTTCAAGTGTGTATTTAACTTTTCGAAATTTCCCGCCATTTTTCCGATATGGCGAGCAACTTTAAAATTTCTTACGGAACATCCTACATTTTATGGTGGTTTTGAAATTTCCGTGTGATTTTAAAACTATTTTATTCTTTGTAATTTTTATCTAAACCTAACGGTTAGGGAGCAATAATTAAAGTTCATTTTTAGTTCTATAAAAATAACATGTGGCAAACTTTATCCGACCACATCTCCGAAACCATTAATTAAAATAAAAAATACTCTAGAATGAAAATGTCTTTAATTTATGTTTTAAGAACATTTCTTATAATAACAAAATTTTTAAATTTTATTTTTTGCCCACCATATTGGAAAGAAATTAATTTATGCGTAAATGATAAATTTTATGAGTGAAATGTTCTTAAAACATCAATTTAAGACATTTTTATCCTTAAGTATTTTTTATTTTAATCAATGGTTTCGGAGATATCGGTGGATAAAGTTTGCCTCATGATATTCTTATGGAACTAAAAATGAACTTTAAATTTGAAAACACCATTAAATGTGTGGTGTTCCATAAGAAATTTTAAAGTTGGCCACCATATTAGAAAAATGGCGGTAAATTTTGAAAAGTGAAATACATACCTGAAAGCAAAATAAAAAAGGAAAGCGATCCCCATAAAAAGTATACTGTCAGAAATAGAATAAAAATGTTAGCTATTGGATCTTTAAGACACTTTAAGAAACTCACCCTGTACATCCTTTCCGATATTATAAATTAGAGATGAAATATTTATCATTGGTGAATTTTAGTTTTTTACGAAATTATAATTTTTACTAGTCTTAAGATTTAGTTTAAATTCCTCTAAATTCATCTGATTCATCTGATCCAAGACACGAAGTAATTATTAACTTTTTTGTGTCAACGGTGACGATGAGCTCCTACAAAATATCCTTTTTTCAGCTCTCACAAATTGAAAATTAGGCCTCCTGTTTCCAGGATCAACCTTTCATTAAAACTCTCTCTTTCCTTTGGATTTAAGGAGATGTATGACGTACTTTCATACACCACCAATGCACTTTAATTTAACTCGCTTACATTTAAATGCATTAAGATTTCCTTATTCAAGAAGGCAATTTATTTTATCATAATATTTTTAATCTAGCCTGCTGTAAATAACGAAAGTGCATGATATTAAATTTAATTAGTAAAAGAGACTTCTTATCGGTATGCTGCTGATTATTTTGTTTACTTTGTAAATGGTGGTGGCTAATAAACCTTATAACTGTTGAGAACTACAAGTTGTTTGATGTTATTTTCTTTAAGTATTTTCCTATTTTAAAAACATTCTTTTTCGCAACAACCTAATAATCTGTTTTTGTTATTTCTCCTCCGGTGTTCAATTTAAACTCAAGTTTAGGCTAATTAGGTATGATTTTATCTATATAAATTTTTCTAATTAGCCTAACTATTTATTCTCTGACTTCTGAGATTCAAAAGTAAGACAAATTATTGCAAAGCATGAAGAAATAAACACATATTTTCAATTCATAAACATTTTATTACTTTAACTGTCAGTATTTTTTTAAGTAATGTAGTAAGCATTGTAATGTATTAAAACAATTTTCAAAGAGTAGCAGTTTATTTCTATGATTGCAAATGTCTGCAATAGTTCTAGATAAGACTATATGGCGTGCTCTCAGACAGTTACATTATACCTTCTGTTTATCATGTCAGTCCAAGCCCCCACATCTGATTATGTGGTCAACCTTAAATCACTTTTTAGCATTTTTGTACGACATTTACTTTTAAATCTTTGTAAGTTATTGTGAGTAGCATATTGAATACTTTCCAACAAAAGTAATAACCTAATAAAGTTATTGACTCGTACAAATTTGATGAGTTGGGTTAATAGTTTTATGCCATCATTAAGATAGTTTTGGTTTTTTCCTCATGTAATTTTACTCTCTCTAGTAATTAATTTTCTCCAAATGCCTTTTTTTTATTTTTAAAGGCAACGGTCAATAAAGGAAGACAAAATAAAACTTAAAGTGGAGGATAACTCAATCTAATATGTGACTCTTATCAAACCTTCTCTTATAATCCCATTTTGTTCATTGTGGAACATCCGATTGCCAGCATTAAGTACGTCTATTTTAACGTTTAATAATAAAATAAATTAGAACTAAGTTTTTAGGCCTTAGTTCAGTTAGTATATATTAGTAAAATATATAGCACAGAAATTCCAACAGAGTTGATAAAGGTATCTATTGTAAAGACATTAGCATTATACATTTGGTCCTTGAGTTGAAATTAGAAACTTCGCAGTTGAAAAATACTAAACTGCAAGGATATGACTGTATGTGATGCACCTAAGGTCAATTTAACGTTTATTTTATGTTCACGTTCCTTATTTCATGACAAAATTAACTCCCAGCCAAAAATCTGCCAAATCACTTATCAGTCTTGAATACGACCAGCAGACCTAAACTACGATCCACAAATTTGAAGAGATTCTACGTCATTTGGCATGAATAACTTGTATAAAACCTGAACTCTGCTAGTACAAAGATAGTAAATACTATTTACTGTTATTACTATTACTTAATCTTGTTGGCTTAACAATTATTAGAACCATACCGATAAAGATTCGTATTCAAACAAAAAACAAATTATTTAACATTTCCGTTGAGCTAAGGCACTTTTGACCCTTAGCCTATTTACGGTACTCATCCGGAATAACTGAAAATCTTTTTTTCTATTTTCGGGAATCCTTAAAACTTACTATAAAATAATGTTTTTTTTTTATTTTGATATCATATATCGTTAGTGTGTACAGTTTTACTAAGTAAAAGGTTCAAAATATATACACACAAGTATAAAAAAGGTATAATATGTTTACAAAGCCTAAAAGTAAATTACAAAAATATTTTACAAATTACAAAATTACAAAAATATCAATAGGTAAAATAATAAATATCGTAAATTTTTTTTTAATTTAAAAGACCTTATCATTTTTTAGTCTAGTCCCATATATCTGCATCCAAGAGTCTTTACGTCTTTACTCACTGTGGACGAGCCGGTCTTGTGTCATTACTGCCGACTATCGGTGCATGAGACCTGTACATGAGACATTGCTATGCCACTGACTAAACCATCCATCCTCCACCAAACATGCCCAGGTTAAAAATACCCCCCGTCGCAGCAGACCTGCGTACTCAGCGAATTTCCAAATTAGTAATATTAATTTTGACCAGCTAAACTTGTAAACAAAATTTCATCACGTGCTCATAAATAGGGAAATAAATATCTATTCTCCTTAAGATATAGGGAAAGAGTATGCAGGTATGCTGCCATGGGGGACACTAAAAGTAGGTTTTTAGCATAGAAAAAATTTATTTCGACCATATAAAGCCATATAGTAAGTTTCATCAATATCTGTCCATAAATAAAAGAGTTTGCCTATTCTCCACGTGATTAACATGGGAAAAGAGTATGCAGATTTGCTGCCATGATAAGTACAAAAGCCAAGAGTTTTTACCTTAAATGGATGAATCTCAACCAAATGAAGCTAAATACTAAGTTTCATCCAAAAATATTGGTTAATAAGTGAAATATTAACACATCCTTACTCTCCATAAGATTAACATTGGAGCCCCAAAAGACAATGTACTGTCTTTAGACTTTGTAATATCTCGGTAACCAATAGAGATAGAGCAAAGCTTCAAAATACTAAATTGTGTGTTTTTTTTTTTGAGCTAAATCCAATAGTTAAAATAAAAATTTAAAATTTTTAAAATTTACATATGAAAAATGCAAAAAAACCCATTTTGGGGTACAAAACCCCCCAAAACTACCCCTTCCGGTAGGTCGATATGTCTGGTTTTCGAACTCATCTGAATAAACGTAGGATTACACATCTTTACCAAATTTGGTGTCGTTCGGACCATTTTTACGAGAGTTATCGTGTCTAGGGACACATACATATATATATATATATATATATATATATATATATATATATATATATATATATATATATATATATATATATATATATATATATATATATATAAATTTTAATGACTATTATTTTCGGTCTCTGGGCACCTCAAAACGAAAAAGTAACATGGTCCCGGGCTTAGGTCTTTCCATGAGACCTACGGTAATAGCTTATTCCCTATGGGAAATTCGCTAAAAACTCAACAAATATCTACAACTTCACTCCTTTTTTGTGTGTTATGTAAAATTTTTCCATCAACAAAATAATTTAATCTCAAAAATAATTTTCTTGTTTTAATTGTCATCTTCACCTTTGGGCTAGTAGAGTCTATGTTAACCATAGGGATTTCGGGCCAAACATGGTATTCTATTCCCCTGTTTCGGACGCCGTTTTTCTACAGATTTTCTGTAAACTTGGTAATTGTTTAGTTGAATATTAGGTATATTAGTTGAATATTGTATATTTTGTCCCTCATGCATTGCAATTTTTGAAATGTGAAAATATTATTCTCAGTGACGTTGCAAAGTAACTCAGACTTTCTCCCAAGACGTATATTGCCAATATCCACAACAATAGCAATGTTTAGATGCAGAACTAGCAGTGACCACAATGTTCTCCGTTCCGTCACATCTTTCAGCAACAAGCCCCCAACTGTTTAATCGAGAAACAGAGCAGCTTAGATATTTATAGCTGATTACAAATATAAATAGTTGGGGTGGCCCTAGCCTTGATATAAAACACGGGTCTGAGCCGTAATGCCTCAGTTTATTTATGCCACATAATAATTCTTATGTGATTTATTCAGTTTTTTATTCATTTTTACTGTGTGTTAAATTGTAAAGACATCTTAACTTTTGGAAACAGTCCAAACTCTGATGAGTTACTATCTAACATTGCCCTGTTGATAAATATAACCTAAAAAATATGTATTACTCTCTAATTATTAATAATTATTATATGATGTATTTTTTATTTAATTTTAGTCTACAGTTTAGTGAAAGCTGTTTCAAGGTCGAAATAAATATTAATTTGTGGTTCTTATTTAAGTTATCTCATAGAAATTGTTTAATTGATTATTTATTTATGTAAACGTTTTCAAATCATATTGATTAACTTTTGAGATCATTTTTTTGTTGACAGCTTCATTATGGAGTGGCAAATAAGTAGTTATGTGTTCACTGTTTTATCTACAATCTAATACTCTGTATGATATGAAAAATTCCAAACTCCATTGATCTAACCACATGTTATTGTAAACATGTGTCCACTGTAGTTTTTTCTATGGATACAAACTAGCAATGATAACACCATTCACGTATCGATTTTCGTCTATACTTGTTCAGCAATATTCAATACTGTGGTTATTTATACAATTTTAACCCTCTTATAGCTTGATATTCAACGTTTTGAGTGAATTGTATCAATGGTTTCAAGATTAAGTAAAGTAACATTCATCCCAAATAAAGCACATGAGAATCCCTTAGCTATGTCAAAATATATCCTTTGTAAAATCTATGTTACCATATATTTGACTGACGTAATATTTTCTATGTTTATGTTTCTATTTTATGTGATAATTTCATATAAATTTCAGATCAAGTAAAGAATATATAATTAGTTAAAACTTAGGTACAATGCTTGTAAAATTAAATTTAAAATATATCGGGTTTCTTTTTATTATTTAATTTCAGAAATATTTATTATAGAATAGGTTGTTTAAAATGTGCTAACTCAAATTAAATTAAAAAATTTCTTGTTTCTGAAATTAAATTAAAACTCAGGGGATAACGTTAGATTAAATTAATTCTTCACTTGAAAAATGTCATCAATTTTTTTATATTTAATTTATTCCTACTACCTGTTCAAAGAAATAACCTTCTGTGCAACGATTTTTCTGTTACTTTTTATGTGTAGTTTGCATACTGACAGTAACTGTTCTCTTCTATTACAAATAGTAAATGTAAATGAAGCATTCTAGTCAACAAACACTTTCCAAGAAAATTTCGCATGTCATGTAGTTGGGTATGAATCTTGTATCATTTTAAGAAGCCTCTAATATTAGGTATAAAATAATATGTATAGTAGTATAAATAATAAATCCCACAAAAGTGTTTCAATTAATATGTATAGTGTTATTTATTTTTAGAGATCAAAAATGGATGAAAGTGTGATAAGACATGTATGTTGGTGAATATTGTTTATTACTTAAAAGTGTTTAAATATTACAGTTTTAATATTTTTTGCATTCCCTATCGTTGTAAATGAATATAATAAGAATAGGTAATTTACTCTCTTACAATTTATTATGTTTTACAGGAAGTTGTTATACGAATGTATCAATTTGTTTTCAATCATTGATGATATAATGGAATAAGCTATTTTTACAATCATTAGTATAAATAGTAACAAATTCCAAAACATTTTTTTTTTTTTTTTTTTTTGAGGGAGAGGCGGAAAAATGCATTACGCACACAGGTGGCCAGCCTGTAGTGTGGGGCTCCCCTAAAAACGAGTTTACCCACTAAAAAACCTCCTCTACTCTTTAGGAATCTAACCTGGAATTGTTTGTCACATTACGTCAGGCTAGGCCTAAATTTGGCTTACGCCCGTGGGGCTCGCTCCTTATCCAGCCGCTCGATCAAGGGATCTGGGCCACTTCGCGGTCCAGATCGGTTTTTTTTTCCAGGAGGATGCCCCGGACGAACTGTGACAAACAATCCCAGTTGCCCTCATCCTCCAAAATCTTTTGGCAGACCGAGTCCACCGAAAATGCACCAAAGATTTGTGTGGCCTCCAGGCGGGGCCCTTCCCAACGGGGACAGCGGAAGAATGTGTGTTCCGCATCGTCGGGAACACCCGGGCAATAAATGCAGTCCGGTGAACCGGTCTTTCCCATACGGTTCAGGTACGACCGAAAATAGCCGTGACCTGTCAAAAATTGGGTCAGGTAGTAGTCCACCTCCCCATGCCGCCGTTCCACCCATGGTTGTACCTGCTTGATAAGTCGCGCAGTCCATCGTCCTCGGGTGTCGTGCTCCCAGCTGTGTTGCCACTGCTGGAAGGTTCGGGAGCGCTCTTCTGTTCTTGCCGTGTCCTTGCCGATCTCGCCTTGTCTCTGATAAATCGCTTTCCTCTCCCCTGCCAAGAGCTTGACAGGGATGACTCCGGCGACCACCAGGACGGCAGGCTCGGACACCGTCCGGTAGGCGGAACACACCCGGAGCGCAGCTTGACGCTGAACCCGGGCGAGTCGCAACCTGTAGCACTCCTTATCTAGAGCGCCTGCCCACACCTCTGCCCCGTAAAGAAGCACGGACTGGACCGCGGACATCAACAGACGTCTTCTGCTGGATCGGGGACCCCCGACATTGGCCATCAGCCTACTAAGGTAAGTCACTACCTTAGCGGCCTTGTCCGCCGTACGGAAGATCTGATCCCTCCAGCTTAACTTGGTGTCCACCATAACCCCGAGGTATTTGGCGGCACGAGTTGATGTGACCACCTCCCTTCCCACTCGAAACGGGACGACGGTGTCGATCCTCTTCTTCGTAAGAATCACGATCTCCGTCTTACTGAGAGCAAGTGAGAGACCGTGATCGGACATCCAGTTGTTGACCACCCGCATAACTCTGTTCAACTTCAGTTGGGCCAGCTCAACGTTGCGTGCAGCAATGAGAGCTGCGACGTCATCGGCGTACCCAACCAAAGTGGTTTCCTCAGGCATCTCGGACCTCAGGAGGCTGTCATAGGCAACGTTCCAGAGATCCGGGCCGAGTATTGAACCTTGTGCGGCACCAGAAGTGACTTCCATCGTCCGCGTTCCGTCCCTCGTGTCATAAATCAGGCTTCGAGAGCGTAGATAATCCTCGACGAGCCGCAACAGATATACAGGAATACGAAAGGTGTTGCGAAGCGCATCCAACATATCGACCCACCTCGCCGAGTTGAAGGCATTCTTGACATCAAGCGTAACAAGAAGCACTACTCGGCGTGAGAAATGGTTGTGGCTCTCGGCTCTCTCCACAGCTCTCTGAACTTCGGTGACAGCGTCGATCGTTGACCGTCCCTTTCTGAAGCCGTACTGACGGGGGCATAAGTCCCCGGCAGCTTCCACGGCAGAAGTCAGGCGGGAACGGATCAGCTTCTCGAACAGCTTCCCAGCCGTGTCCAACATGCAGAGAGGCCTGTGGGACGACGGCAGCTCGGGATCACCTTTGCCCTTGCTGATCAGTACAAGCCTGGCTGTTTTCCAGGGAGCCGGAAACACCCCTTCTACCAAACAGGCATTGTACATTCTCAACAACAAGTCAGCGTTGATTAAAAATACTTTCTTTAAAGCCTCACTGGGAATCCCATCCGGGCCAGGAGCCTTGTTGCTCTTCAGGGAGAGAACGGAGGTTTCCAGCTCCTCGAAAGTGAAAAGTGGAACGTCCTCTACCCGTCCGAAGTCAACCGGCGGTCGCTGTGGATGTTCAGGAAACAACGCAGCGACGATCCTTCCCATGGTGGCGCCCTCCATGATGGAAGGTGGAGAGCGGGCGCCGAGTTTCTGTGTTACAAGTTTGTAACCCAGGCCCCACGGGTTGGAATCAACGTCGTCACGAAGTCTCCTCCAGCTATTCGCCTTGCTCCTGTTGATCGCCTGGCGGAGAGATTTTCTCGCAGCTTTATAGGCCTCCGACTTACGAACTCTGTCTGCGGGAATTCTCGCTCTAGTGGCGGCTCGTCTAGTTCTTAAACATGTTCTTCTGAGTTCCGCAATCTCTTCAGTCCACCAGTAAACGGGTTGTTTGTCGCGTCGGGGTTTCCTTCGCGGCATAGACTGGTCGCAGGCCGAGACGATAAGTTCCATCGTGGATGTTACTAGTGCCTCGGCTCCAGCCTCACCAGGATTCCCCTGCGCTCCCCGAGAGATGACTTCGGTGAACTTGACCACGTCCAGTTTGTTGGTGTTCCACCGGCGTGGCCCTTCCCGAGATGCGGAAACTCGACGATTTGCCTGATCATGCAGGTCAAACACGATGTATTGGTGGTCGCTACCCGTGTAGTCCTCGACAACCCTCCAGCCAGAGATCCTCGGAAGGAGCGACTCAGACGCAAAGGTGACGTCAGGGATCGTGCCTCTCTGCCCGGGGCGCCGAAAAGTAGGTGTGTCGCCCTGGTTGAGGACGACAAGACCGGCCCTGGCGATGAAATCCAGGATGTATTTCCCCCGGGAGCTGGTAGAGGGCATTCCCCACTCGACGGCCCTGGCGTTGAAATCGCCACCAACGACGACATGCCCGGTGGTGCCGAGAACGCACTCCTCTAGGCTATCTATCTTGTCGCGAAAGTCCTGGACGGCCTCGTTGGGTGTGAGGTAGCAACTGAAGATAGTCACGTCCCTACACCGAACCCAGACGAATCCTCGGCCGCGCCCGTGACTCCGCACCAAGACATCCTGTGTATTACGCGCCCAAAATGCAGCAGTACCGAGGCTGTCGGAGATCCAAATGTTTGGGTCTCTGTCCCGATACTGTTCGCTGATAAGGAGCGCGTCAGCACCAAGTTCTCGGGCGAGCTGATCTAGAAGGTTATCAGCTCCCCAGGATCTATGAAGATTGGCCTGGAGGATGCGAATTACCGGCCGCTGCCTTTTGCCTGTTCAAGTGCGGCTCTGAAGGCACCGCACTGACCAGACCCGGGTAAGTGACCGAGGGCACTGGAGCCTGAATCCTTGCAGAGGAAGCAGGATGGGCTCGAGGAACATTCCTTGCGTTTGTGGCCCTGGCCTCCACACTGGAAGCAGTTGGCACTCCTGTCGGGCCCGTTACAGTTTCAGGAGGAGTGGCCGAAACCGAGACAGCGGAAGCATCTCGAAACTACCACCCTCCGTTTGAGCCTGCAACTGACCCAACCGACTCTGAGGTGCTGAAGGCTAAGCAGCTTATTGGCGTGCTTTTCGCCCATCTCAGCAACAGCCATCCTGAGTTGACTTCGGTTAGGCTTTGTCAGCCATACCCTCACTCCATCAGCCGGTATCTCCGGGAGTGCCACCTGGATCGCACGGGTCACCTCATCTTCGGTGGAGAGGGCATCAAGGTCCCGAATCTCGACCGAACATTTCGGTTCTAGGGCCTTGATGGAGCCTTTGTCCCCAAGTGCAGTCTTGAGGGAAGCGGCAAAACCGATCTTGTCACTCGACTTCCCCAGTTCGAGGAGGACATCCCCGTTCTGGGTTCGCCGAATAGACTTGATAACGGTGTCGGTCTCTTCCGGTTTGGCCTGCGATCTAATCTGACCCAGAACATCAGCAAAAGATCGCCCCCCTAAGGGCTTGATCAAGATTCCAAAAACATTGTCACTATACAAAAAATTAATAATAATAACATTAATATTTCTTCTAATACTTTATACATATAAAATGTGCTTTTATATATTCAAACAAAAATATGAAAAGTGTTAATATGGTTTTATTTAGTATCTTTTGGTAGAGCAATCAATCTATTCCAAATCTCGTTTTGATTCTCCCTTTGCCGATTTTGAGATTACTTCCTCTGCTTTTGAAAGAGCGGAAGTGAATGAAATGGAACGGAAACCCGGCGTTCAATCGGTATCTTGTTTGACCTTTATGCTTTTATTTAAGACTATATAAATAGATCGAATTAAGAAAGTAATTAATTTCTCCAACGCAAGAAACATACAAACAACCTACATTCTACATGATATAACATGTTCTATACCATGTTGTTGTTATAAAATATACTTATTTATAATTGGCATTATCGAAATGTTTTATTTCATGTAAGAGTGTACAATCAATCTATTAAAATTTTTGTTGATTTTTAATTGTAATTTATTATTATAATACTGTAGATTATTTCAATACAAGGCTGGTAAAAGCCAATTATCCATTATAAATAACCAAACCTTTCACTACTCTATTAAAATACTATCACATTGAGTGTAATTGATTTGTTTTAACAACCATTAGGCGTTAAGTAAACATATTTTCTGCAGGATACCTGTAAACATATTAAAAAATACACATTTTCCACATTTTCCATTTCTTCAAGATGTCTGATACACCTAATCTTGAAAATTACTATAGTAAGATGCACGAAAATAGTCCGATACAAAATTTAACAGCTGTGTCCCCCCTCACCCCCTCTCACCCTGCAGTGTTGTCGTTTGCGGTTATATTTACCATGTGAATACAGTATAAAAGTGTGTTTTAGAATAAAGTTGGCAACGATGTATCGACTCTCATCGGACTATTTTCGTGAATCCTACTTTAATGTTGATACTTTTTAAAGTCTATCACTAAAATTTTGTATATGTCACTAAATATGTCTTCCATAAAGTTTAAAACATAAGGATTCTCTCCTTTTGTATTAATGTCAATATTAATGCCTATTACACAGAACATTATAGGAAAAATTACAAACATCGGTGTATACATTTGTATATATATGCTGAAATCTGCCAGTTGATAGGAAGCATTAAAACAATAGTTTGACTCGAACCACAAGCTCGTACAAATACGAATCGCTTTATAACGTTATAACATGCTCGTGCCGTAACTTTATAATACTTGATAATGTTCAGCCTTTGTGCTTATGCATAAAGATTGACAATAAGTATGAATATTTATTTTTATGAAAATTTGGTATACCTACTGTAACTACTAATTAAGCGAAAAATAAATCAACGTTTTTTAGTTCAATTGTATGCAAGTTACATTAATTTAAAATTAAAAGAACGAGAATAAGTGATGTGTGTTTGTTGTTAGTATTATGAGGTTTTACAAAAGATAAAAGGTAACTTATTTCAATAATATTTCTAACCAAAATATAACCTGAAATGAATCAATTACTTTTAACCTGATGTAACGGTATAGCCTACGTTTTTAATATTTTGTAAAGTATTTAAGGGGAAGTCCAATGTCCATTTCAAATGGCTATTATTATAGTAATGGATTCAAAAGGATTTTACATGATGTGTTAAAAAACATATAAGAATATGTTTCCGTCATAAAAAATGTGTGGAATACACAAATTTCCGTTTAGGTGTTTATTAAGAAAACACGAACCAGATTTTGCCTGATGAGGATCAGTGTGACTGTTCGAAGCAGGTATTAAACAGGTCTCAATTGTAACATCCTACATTGATAATTATTTACTTTTTAAATTCCTAGGTTTAGATTCACACTGCTGGTTATTGATAAAAATTTATAAACTTAATTATCTACCATCTTGTAACACCACAGGATTAAATATGGGGTCATCGAAAAAGGTTCGAAAACACTTAAACCCAACCAATGACTTAACGCTTGATTACAAATCAAAACTTTATATGTTTATACGTATAAAAAAAAAAAATCAAAAACATTAAAAATATGTATAAATGCCAGAACAGATAACGCAAGATACTAAAACTCTGCAGAATGCTGTGTTGGAACGGTCTTATCATAAAATTTAACACAATCAGCGATTACCTCAACCCATACTTTTTATTTTTCTTAGAGTTTTACATGTAAAACCTTTAAAATAGGGAAAGTTGTTTATTGATTGGAGAAACTTCATCCCAAATCAAACTCATTACTGTAGTACGATAAAAATTGTTTTGTTTTCCAGAGAATGATGTAACTGTTTTAACACGAAAATTTTGATCTTAATATCTTATTTATTCTTTAGCCGAAATCAAATTTATATTTCGGATCCTTTATTTTGTAAACATTGTTTCACATTAAGTTTTAAGGAAAGCAAACCGAAGTAGATTTACTTTCATTTCGCATACATTTGAAACTAATCACTCTATTAAATACCATACTAAGTTGGAACTCCAATGCTGACTATTTCAAGAGCATAGGATATTATTCGAAACAACAACGGATGGAGCTTTTGGGTTTCATAATCAGATTGCCAGAGAGGCTATGGTGTGTGATTTAGGCTTTGTACTCAATCCCTCCTCTATGACACAACACGCTAGTTCCAATTCCAGCCGTCTGCAGCGCTGTTTGTCTAGTATAATTAACTGTATTCTCGGACATAAATATAAACAATTTACATCACTAATGTAAGCCATCGCTGATGAGTTGCAAATGGTATGCAAACTGATTTAGCGGGTACAGCGTGAATCTTTCGATGGGAGAAATATATAAAAGAAAGTCGTATTGGTTTCGCCACTTATATCACGAAAACGGCTGAACTGATTTTCCTGAAAACTTGTGGGAAGGTAGCTTTGAACCAGGAAGAACATATAGAATACTTTGTATCCATTTTCCTCCATAGGGCTCCGCAAGATTAGTATTAAAAGTTATCATGTTATTTTTATGGAGGCAAAATTTTTGTATTGGGACATATGATTACATTATTGAATATAAATTGTGTAAACAAATGTTCCCATTTAAATTATTGAGGGAAGATTAGTGACAAAAACATAGGATATTACAAAATTACGGCGAGTGAGCGTAGCGAACGAGCTCACTTGAAGGGCAAGTGAGCTCGTTCGCTACGCTCACTCGCCGTAATTTTGTAATATCCTATGTTTTTGTCACTAATCTTCCCTCAATAATTTAAATGGGAACATTTGTTTACACAATTTATATGTCACAAGTTGGCATTGCAAAGCTTGCCTATAAAGCTAGTTTACTATAATTAAGATGATTTTTAAACCTACATAAAAAACAGGGGAGAGAAGCTTCCCCAGGCTTAAAAAATCATCCGTCCTGTTACGGAGCAGATGAAACGGAAAAGAAATTTTCATAGTTATCCTCTTAAGGCTCGGACTCTCAAACCATATAAACCATGTTATGTAGTTTAAAAGTCTTAATATAACTGAACCATTTAATTTTAAAGACATTTTTTTAAGTGAGATTTTTTATTTGTTTAGTACACTTTTTAATTTTTTCATGCAACAATCAGGTAAATTACAATTGCATGGGTGCAGTTCAGATAAATCTTATTGTAGATTATTAAAAATTCAGTCCACTTTCATGTAACATGCACTACAATTCAAATAAGTAAATAAACATAAAACAGTATACAACAGTTTTCAAATAAATAAATAAATCCAAAGCAAGTGTACGTAAGTAAGAAAATCAATAAGGAAATTATCAAATTTAAGCAAAAATAATACGTCGAAATAGTACATTGCTTTTTAAAATAGATTCAAAATGTGTCATAATTATCACAAGTCTTATTAAATACAATAAAATGTATAATGTTGATACATATTACTATTATTGTTAAACACATTTTGTAAAACATAATTAAGACAGGTTAATATAGGTAAACCTAGGTATCCAAATAAAGCAATAATAACAATCATATATAAAAAGTAATAAACGGTATCAGTTAACTGACACATACTTTCTCCCAACAATATAAAAAAGATGTTAAAAGCTTCAAACATAAATGTCTTGATGACTCAGTCGGATAGCTACCGGCTGAGCAGCGCTCGTTTGACCCTACGCGCGTCTGTGACGTTTAACAACGTACTGCGTTTACCGCTAAACGAAAAATTGAATTTTCTCCGCAACCACTTGACGTAGAGCAATAATTTAAAATACTAGATTATTTAGTTTTTTGAGCTTGATTTAATGGTGATAAGTAAAATTTATTTCAAGACAACAGCTATTTTGGAAAACCAAAAAATTGATTTTTGAAACACTTTTTACTTTATAACTTTTGAACGCAAATTTTCTCGGAGATGCTAGTGGTGTCATTTTATTCGCCATTTTAAGCGAACAAAATAGAATAAGCCACAAAATTTTAATCAAAATCGTTAGAGCCGTTTTTGAGAAATTTTGATTTTTGACGAATTTTGAGGGTTTTTGGGGGTAAAATACCCTCAAAAATCAAAAATTCAAAAAAATGAAAAAACGCCTGGAATTATCGTGGATTTGGACCTATGTACCAAATTTCATTAAAATCGGACCATTGGGGCATTCTCTAGCTCTGTTTACATCCTGACACACACACACACACACACACACACACACCTACACACACAGACAGACATCACTCCGAAAACCACTTTTTTGGACTCAGGGGGAAGCAAAATGGATAAATCCACCAACAACTCAAATTCGAAAATTTTGACGAAAACAATACTTTCTCCATATACTATGGTATAGAGGGAGAAAGTAATAAAATGTAGTAAAACCTACATTAATTGTTTGTTTAATACCTGTAGGCCTACTTATAAAATGGTGGTTCCTAAAGACATTATCAATATTTATAACTGTAAATCGATTCCGCAACCTTGAAAGTTTTAACAGTATTAGATCGAGATCGCACTAGTGGCTCCCAGAATATCTCAAATTTTCAATAAGCAGCCGGAACAAGTGCACTGGGTCGGAAGGAAGTCCATGTTAATTTGTTGCCCGGTAATGCTACTGGTGATGATGGGACCCGTTCCTCAGGGTGTCCGGGTTGGTGATGTCACTCTCTCATCTGCTCAATTTGGCTGCTCCTTGTCGCTATATTCTCCGGGTTTGATTGCCACCAACCTCTTCCGCCATCATTGATTACAAGAGTTACGATATTTTGAAAATCTTAAAATTCCTTAATAAAATTAAGACTAATATTTTGAACATTTTATTTTCAAACTAATAGACCTTGAACTAGGTCTATTATATACTGGTCAAAATTTAAGAACTCCGTAAACCCCGAAGTGAAACGTTTTAGTTTATCGTTATTAAATTTTGATATTTTCCAATCATGCAGAATGATATCAGTAAACAATAACGTTCATAAAATAATTGCCAAATAAATTGGTTAAAAGAATTGATAGGTATTCTTAAGCGAAGGAGTCTAAAAATCAATTTAATAATTAATTCTATAGCCAAAAACTGATAAAAAATAAAAAATAAACCGTCCACTCAAGTACCAAAAAAGCCATGTGAGCATACAAATTCAGACCAGTCACCAATCTATCTCTACATTTAATTTATACTTATAATTTTTCAAATGGCCTGATAATATATCTTTATATCATATTTCATGTGAATTCACTTTCTCTATTCACTTTGTAATCTGCGGAAACATTTCACTCTGGGACGAATTGGGCAAATCCGTGGTGCTTTTTCAGCAAAACATAGTTTCACCCAGAATCTGGCGAGACTGTCAGCCTTCCTTTCATCTTTTCCATAAGTAAATAAATATATTCTTTTCAGTTTCTAACTGGAACAGTGCCCAATTTAATATAATCTTTTAATACTCAACCACATTGCAAGTTTACAAAATTACTTGGGTAATTTTATACTAGATATATTTCCTATCAGCATAATTTACTCCATAAAATATTTGGATTTATGCTGGTTTGCTAAGACAGGTTGGATAAAAGACTTATTAAAAATGTATTAGTTAAATAAAAACAAAGCAAAACAAGAAAAAAATCCTTAATTTTTACCATTACTGACGAATAACTCAATTAAAAATATTATACTTGCAATGTTTCATTTAAATTAAGAAAATAAATCACCCAACGCAACGATGATGTGTACATCAGCGTTGTAATTTTAGTAAGCAGAGATACAAAGTACGAACAGAATGTTTTAATCGGAAATGACTGCGAGAAAGATATGGCTATTTATGTTTACAACTATAAATAGGGTGCGACGATTCTAGCCTTCACAAGTAACTCTCTCGCATTCGTTCTGCGACCGTTTTCTCAATGAATCGTGCTGCGATGCTCTTCTCCCTTAGCTTAAATGTATATTAGCTGCTTGCGATCGTTCAGCAGTACTCTGAAAGTTCTTAAGCAAAGGTGCTCTAGTCTATTTGAAAGAAGTAAGTATTGTGATATGTATTAATGACTGTTTTATTCATCTTCTTCTTCTAAAAACTACACGTTCATAAAAAAATACTGAGATAAATAAACTTATTAAAAATGGATCACTTTTGTTTTTTAAATCAGTCTTAGCTTTACAGATTTATCATGTTACTCTACTTTTTATTACATTTGGGTAAATAATATTGAAATATTACTCAAAAGGGTTTTGTAACATTATCGCAGTAAATGTGTACATAATTTATACATTATTCATTTGTAAGAGGCATTCTAATTTCTTAGTCATTTTATTCATCCATACTGGTTTGCCGTAGTAACTACTGAAATTTATTATTATTTTAAATAGCATTCTATTCGTTAAACTTACAATTCTTGGTTTACTTAAGCTACATCAAAATTATGAATCTTTTGAATCATAAATATTTGTTTTGTAATCTAAAATTTAATTCATAGTATTAAATAATATAAAATATAAATACCTGCATTATTTTTTTCTCAAATTTCATACAACATCTGAGTAAAGCAAAACCAACCGTGCATCACTGTGTTTAATATCCGTATGGCGTGAAATAAACTACTTTGAGCATATTAGCATATTGGCGGGTAGGGCCCGAGCAAGCTAACATTACCACTGCATTATTGGACCACCCACGGTCACGACGTTATCGGTGAACAGCAAATATGTCATTTAATATCATCATCCCAGAATATTCCGTATTGCACAAATAAGATTTTTTTTACTGTTTTCACATAACCTTATTTTTAACATGTATAATTGTGAACTTATGTATTATAGGTTCATGTTTCAAATCATGCCACCAATAAATAAGTGTATAAAATAAAAAGCCATTATTGGCGGTTGTTAAATGTTTTATGCTAAAAATAGAACCATGATCGTTATTATAATTTGGTAAATTCAATATCATAATAGGCAATCTTTGAATGTTGTAATTAATTATTAATCAACTTTTAAACGTATGTAATATAATTTTAAATGAATCGTCGAAACCAGAAAAGTTAGTGATTTAATTAATTAATACAAATTGATAACACGCATGTTGACTCGTTTAATAATTAATTGTGAAATATAAATTGATATTTAATACTATCCTCAGTCAATATAGTTCCTTCGAAGCTATAATAAACCATTGGGAAAGCAATACAATTTAATTAACTTCAATCTCTATTGGTTGATCCATATTTTATTTTGTTTTTGCCCTGCCAGAAGCTCGTGTTACTGTTAGTTAAACATTCAGCATAAAATTTTACTTATTATGTTTCATTTTTTCTCCAGCGCACAATGTCCTCACAATCTTTCCCCCAACAATAAAATATATTATTTGGAATATAACTTTAAATAAAAGAAAATTAATGAATATCGAGCTAAATTGATTGAATCCTATAAACAATGTTGAACGCCCAATAGTGGTAAAATTTTCAAAACGTGCAACACACAATTTAGTTATTATTTTTTTATGAATCGGTAAAAATTTTATTTTTTATGATAAACGAACAGCTGAACGTGCAAAAAAACTCTCAAAATGTTATTTACATTATATTTCGGTAGAAGGTTCATGTCTGATATCCTATTTATTCAATGAAATACAACGTAATTGAATAAATCTTGAAAGAAAATAATAGTTTTTATTGATTTTATTTGACGTTTTGAAAGGTGTTAGTGAGATTAACGTGAAAATATTCGGAGTTCCGGATTATTTGTCATTATTTCGACAGTTATCACAATAATTTTGCAATACTCCAATTCATTTCAACCAGAGAAGTACGATAATTATTCCACAATGTGTTTATTTTTAAATCTTTTAAGAGCTACCTTATCTGTAACCTACCACTTTGACATACAATCTTTTAACCAAAATATTTTAGAAAATTCGTTTAACATACACTAAATCTCTCTACATTTACTTACTTAACTAAATATTTAATTGGATTCACAATTAGTATTCCATATTGCAAAGTGCACAAACGTCAAATGTGAAAATTTTCGTATTTAAAATCTTACTAAAAAGCGAACAATTCTTGTAGAATAAATTTAAAAATCAGTTTGACTTTCAATCAAAACATAAAGCTTTCATTTAACAGTATCCTCAGACCAGATATCAACAAAAACGATAAGAAATAACATCTGGCGCATGTCTGCCGTTCTGTCGACGACAGTGAGTAGTTATTTACATACAACCACAACACGAGCTACGTCATACACACTTGACGCTACAAACCTACCACTCCTGCTCTGACAACAATGGTCCTGTCATTATAAACAATGCATTCATGTGAGAATGGATGCCTTCGCTCAATTATCTATAAAGGTTCTCTTAGATTTAAGCAGGGTTTACTTAGCTTGTTTATCACTTGTCAACTTTGTTGTCAACTATTTCTAGATATTGTTTAGTAAATTAAAAGGTATTACATTATAAAGTGATTAAATAAGCCTCTAGTTGTTAGTAATTATGGCTGAACATCATATTCTTAAGTTCTACCTTAATTAATTATTGATTCATTAAGTTACCTACAGAACTAAATAAGTAGAAATATCCTTATGGAAAAGTGAAAATGCAACCATCAAAACACAAATATTACGACTATGAATTATTTTTTACCAAAGGATTAAGCTGATTAAATTATTAGTTTAATTCAATGATTACAGTTGTTTAAAAATTTTTACAGAAGTTTTATATTAGTCTATTTTATTATTCTTTGTTTTGTTTCAATAAATACTCTCCCTTTACTATTTATTATATTTAAAATGAAGCGCTTGCAATGGCAATTAAAAGACATTAATTGACTCTGGCATCAATATTTTTTTCCACCTAAGTTTCGTGGACAAACAAATTTTCATACATATGTTTCTACTTATTGGGTTCTGTATATAAAGGCATTAGACAGGCTGTGTATAATTAAAATCTATAAATATATTATTCTATAAAAGAAAAATTCGAAGGAAATTGTGAGCCTTAACAATGTCAACACTTTGCAGGATGATGGGAGACCCAAGATAAAGGTTTCGGTCTCAGGGGCTCGAGAAAATTATCGGTGGTCCAAATAGTTATCAATAAACATTAGACTGTTTAAAATAGCCATGATAAGAATAGCATAGTTATTAAAAAAGTCTGTTTTTTTTACAAAAAGATTTATTTAGTTTTATTGCTTTTAAAACTAGAGCCAGACGATGACATGTAGTGAAGAAGATCTTACCACCTAGAATGGCAATAATATTTTCATTTATGATAAGGGGTTTAGCCTGGTTACCATTTTGACCCCAGTTGCCCTTGAAACTAGTGTCAATAACAACTTTGGATGCTTTTAAGTTGTTGGCATTTTGATGATAATTTACATTATTGTTTTACATATGTTTATAAAAATATGTATTTTTAATTTTTAATATACTTCTTGGATAAATATTTTCCCTGTAATGTTTTGTTTACGATTAGTTTTATTCATAAATTGCAAATGCATTATTGGTATATATTTAAGTTACACTATTTCTGTTCCAATTGGATATTTCTCAGTGAAAATATTGAATGGCTTTGGGGATTTGATTTCTGTCCAAACCAGACCACACTCCTTACACATGTTACTCATGTTAAGCTAGTCGCCCCAAGGGGGTTGGAAGATCAAATGAAAATACACGTATAGCATTCTAGTTATTTGTCTATTTAATAATAAGAGGTATAAAAATTCCTCTTCCCCTACTATCAATTCACAGTATTGATTCATTATTGAGTCATTAGAAATTAGGAATTTCAATCCATCAGTTCATAACCTTTCCAGTTGTTTTTTTTCTTTTTTCATATTTATTTTGGGCCTAAATAATCAGTGTAATTGTTTTATAAAACAACACAGCCTCCTCCAATGTAGACGATAATTTCTGTATATATTATCAACTGTGGAATGTGAACACAGTGAAAAAGCTTGAAAAAACTTCGGTCATTTATTTCCTTAAAAACCTTTAGTAAATCCTTGAGATTTAGTTATAAAACTTGAGATATTTTCTGAAATCCTAAACAACAACTATCTGAACTAAATAAGGTCACACATTTAAGGATTTTAGTCTGAAATATGTTGACAATGTTAAGACTCACAATTTCGATCGAACTTTTTGGTTAAAGAATGATGATATAACTATCGATATTAAAAAGAAGAATTGTAGTTTGCAAAACAGTTTTGCTTATTTAGGTTAGGCGTAACAATGTGAATTCATGATAATAAAATACCGTGTAAAATATAATTTGTATTTTGATCATTTACTATTCTTACCTCATTCAATTTACATGTTTTGTCATAAACATAGTGAACGTTATAAACAAGGATTAAATACTACATTGTTGGTAAATAGTGCAGACAAATAATATTACATGTAATATATTTTAAATAGTAGTATTATCGATTTAGCATACTCCCCATACTTCAGCATTTCATGGGGGAGGGGGGGTTATCAAACAATGGTAATAAAAAAATAATAACACTTATGTTTAAAATATCGTTAGTTTATATAAATTGTATAACGTTATAAATGAATTATGGTCAGAAAGTGATAAAAAGTATCTTGTAGTTGTATATTATATTGGATACAGCAAGATATTGCAGTGCTTGCTCCTGGCCAGGGCAGCCAGTGTAATGGGTCGGAAGAATTGCGTTTGATCATGTGCTCCACCACACCGATAGATAGTTTGTGATTCCCATTGGTCACTTTTAATTTGCAACATATTGTTAGCCCATACTTTATTATTGTAAGTGAATAAACTACATATTCATCAATGATAATGGTTCGAAGTTAAAGTTCTAGTTATTCTGGTTCCGCCATTAATTAGTTTATATGTTATATTAATCTACATAAGTTTTACCAACTGTCACAAATGTAAACAAATTACAACCTAACTATATATAAATTTCGATCATTGATGACACTTTAATCGTGTATTTTAATCTAATAAACTCGACAATCTTAATACAATTGGAATTTATGTACTTTAAACTTTTCATTTTCACGAATTAGATTACATTTCTACACAACTTTAAAAAAAAAATATATATTTTTAATTTTAGTCCATTGCATTTAAGAGTCTGCAGTACCTACGCCATTACGGTATTTTTTCCCATAAGAAGAATGTTAAATTTGAAACATTACTGTGAGTTTGTTTTTCGTATAAAAATTACAAACTTAATGTAATTTTAAATGTTAACATAGAGACTTTCATTTGACGTGATTGAAAGTTAATTCAAAAAATTATCCACACGAATTACGAATAAAAAAACAATGTATATTTTCACTATTTTTAATCCATTTTAAACCATTGTTATTAGGTTTATTAAAAAAATATCCACTTCACAAGAACCGTCATAGCACTATTGTAAACATATTAAAGTTTCATCCGAATCCGATGCACGATTATCAAGATAAAGTGTTTTAAAGACACTTATAAATAACATTGTTCTTATGGGACTAAAAACAAGATGGCGGAGGTACTGCAGACTCTGAACCGTCAACTCGGTTCATTTTATTGTTTGTTCTTTTTTGCTGCATGTGAGTGAAATAAAATATTCTAAACCGTAACATCAGGGAGAGAAAAAGAAGGGAATTATTTTAAAGGTGGAGGATTAGTGTCACCATTTTTGTAATGACTGACAGCTCTCCACTGTTGGTGAAACGAAAGACCGCCCTTTGTTAACGTCTGGCTAAAGTAAGTTATTTTTAGCCAGATTGTGACAAGTGTCAGACATAATAGTCCCCAGGAGAGAAGGGATATTTCTTTTCTTTTCTTTTTTATCTCTAATGAAAATAATGGTCTTGTGCAATATGTATTTTAGAGACCAGGATTATAATGTACATCAATACATGGAATACGAATTTATACATTAATAAGAGTTTATTTATAAAATATGAATGTGATAAATACGATTTAATGCTGGAAATTACAATTAGTAAACTTGATATGTTAAGCAACAACAGAAGACAACCTACAAAGTAATATGTTACAAAATTGTTCATTTGATGAAATAATAGTCCATATCTTATCTAAACTACGGTGTTTACTCCCTTTTTCATTAACCTTTTCAGTAAGACATAACAATTTGTAGTAAGTTTCTTCAGAACATGAATAAGGCAATTTACGCTATTCAAATTGTGTTTAATTTGTATTAATGAAGGAACATATTAATAAATAACATGGTATAATACTGTATATCAATAATTTTAATTAATAATCAATAATCTAAACCCTTAAATCCCCGGAGTTAACGGGTGTAATTTTACGGATATTATCAAACCGTGTGTTTCGTTTCATTGTCAAATTTTTTTTATTTAATGAACCAGTTAATCAAACATTGAAACGTTCATCATTAACAGAAAACATGTTTGGCAGTAACCTAACATAGCTTTAGACCACTGCGTGTTGTCCAACATTGTCAAGACATTGGTTAAGCGCATAATCCATAGAGTCCCTGGCCGAGAATCCCTTTCCCGCAATCTGAAGACATCGTTAGTGTTCCCTAAACACTAATGCTGCACATCCAACAACTAAGTATTCTAATATTAGCTGGCATTGAAATGGGTTTTATTAAAATAATAATGGAATTTCAATAAGTTAAGTTTAATAGATAATTACATTTTTATTTTTAATAAGAAATTTGAAAATTAAAAACAGTTTATAAAGGCATTTTATATTCGAGGAAACTTTTCCAATTTTGAAATTTCAAGGACTTGTTATGAACATACGAAAATTAATAAAAAATTGCCTTCGAATTTATAGTTTCCTTCATAATTAAATAGCATGCATGTATTTATCTTATTTCTTTTCCACGTTTTGGGACAGTTACAAGCTTTACTACCGGCCAAATTTTCTTCAAATTCATTTCGGTTAAATTCTATGAAATATCCGAGTAGAATTAGATTATAAAACTATTGTTTTATAAGGCATGCTTCCCATTTTTATCAATTTAGTTATTATATGTATTTGTGTATTTGTATTTAACTTCCATTTGAATCATATTATAGCACTTAAAATTTGCATTTTCCAGCAACAATATTATTTAAGTTAGTTAATAGTATAAACAAGCCTCTATGTACCCATTTTTTATATGACACCTCAGAAATTCTTTATAAATTTAATATTCATATAACACCAAGAATTTTTTCATCATAAAAGCAAGTTCTCACAAACGTCCACCTTGGGAAAACCCTAAAAGGTTTACCTTATTTATTTTATTCATTTCCATTCCACTTCTTTTAGGAAGATTTACTAAAGAAACGAACGTCGCTCGTTTTTAGTAATTATTTAATTATTAAATAAATTATTAAATTTATTTAGAAGAAGTCGCTCGTGTCTGCGACTGTTCGCAAGTTGATGAAATCTGACAGATGCACGCCTGCCGTCACAGCCTGATGCAATATGCACGTCGTTCAGCGAAGCTGCCATGCCGAACATTGCGGCACAATAGATACGAAGCTCCGCAGCTGCCTCGTACACGCTATATGACATGGCATAAACCATAAAAACTATTTTACTATTTATTCATTTTATTTATTATATTTATTATTCATTATATTTTTATTATATTATTATATTTTTATTTATTATTTTATTTTATTATATTTTTTATTATATTATTATATTTATTTATTCATTATATTTATTCATTTTACAACTATAATATGTATTAATGTAATTAACTTACTTTTTGAAACATTATTGCCCCATGTTAAGTTAAATTTGTACTTATGCCGTTTACTATGCTTTTATCTAGATATATTTTGAACATAATTTTTATTTTAACATTCATAAAAGTAGTACCTAAATACCTAAATATAACACCTACATTATTTTTCTTCAAGTTTTTTATCTTTTTTAAAATCATAACAAATAAATGGAGACAATCAAGTACAACATAGCAATACTGTACAACGAAAACCTTTCAAGAAACCGTATGCAATGCGTTTTGAAAATTGCAATTTTTTTATTTTGTAGTGGAAATTTCTAGAGTCTTCCTACCTAGAGGAGCAAAATAATCAGCAAATTCAAAGTTTATATTTTTGTGGCAGTTGTACATTATTATTATTTTTTTTTTATTTAAAACTTATTTTTATTAGTTTTATACAACTGTTTCCATAGCAGTAGAACACATTAAACAATAAATATCAAAGATGTAGAATGAGAGAAAACCTCAAAACTAAACATAATATTGTATAGTAATTTGTATCGAAAGAGTGTTTATAAATAGGTTTAGTATAGGAATTGGGGCCATAAAAATTTTGAACAAAGGGTAATTAATCTACAATTATTATTGCCAAATTATAAGTTTTATTTTTATTTTTGACTTTTTTCGTTGCCATAATACATCATATTTGAAGTAAAAACAGTACAGTAAATTATTAGTATGCAATTTGAAGACCTCTTTCATATTATTAATAAATTGGAGATTTTTAAAGAACTTAAAGGGCAAGTAGAATAAGTCAACAAGAACGTAGTAAAAAGACATGTTTTGTATAGTATATTTATTTATTTATCATAATGTATTTCATTACGAGACTTGAATATTTCCATCAGTTTTTGCTGAGAAATTGTTAACCAGAGTTATCCGAAACACTAAAGTTTCGCAAATACTACACGAGTCTTTTAATTGGCAATTACCTTAGTAATTACTATCCAATATTTTAATCTCAGATATTCTGGATTTTGTTTGCTAAACAATTACAGAGTAATATTTTAGTTGCATGTATCTCTGCACAATTTCATTAAAATGTACATTAAAATGCCTAACTATATCTTAATATTTCTTTCTTTAAGAAAATATTTGTACATGGTAAAGACATTTTCTCATTATCTTGTTTATTGCGTCATTAAATAACAACCCATCAGCAATGTACAGTAATTACAACAATCCCGAGACAGAGCTTTAAAGACATAATTCTCCTGCTCGTCTTGAAATCTCAGAATTGTACAAGATCCTTCGCCTCCTTTCCTTTGACAAGTGCAAATCTTCTTCTCTCCCTTAAACAACATCAAAGCTAATTGTTCCTTCTTAACATATTCTTTGCTCAATTTATATTCGCTTACAAATTGTGTTATTTATAGGCCCTAACTAAGGATTCGTTTAAGGAATGTCATGAAATTATGTTACTACCATTAATTAATAATGATAAATAATTTTACCGGTTTCTTCTGTTTGGATATATAGCTATTCATAAATTACAATTTCCATTAGTGAGAGGTAAAGATATAGTAAATAGTAGAGAGGCATTGAAATAGTAATTTGGTTTAGTTTATCTAGCATTTCAATTATCAGCAATAATTTATCAGTAATTCAGCAATTAGTTCATCGTAGCTGTTAATTGGATAATACCTTTCTAGGTTAACAAAAGCTATCCGATAAGGACAGTCAAACAAGTTGTTGATGACATTTTTGAAAAAGGTTAAGAGTAGTGGGGTTTGCCCACTCCTGGTCCAGGTCAAGGTCAGCGGTTGTAACTGTTGTAGGGGTAGTAGCGGCTGGGGGTTTTCTTTGACAGTGATGGGTGGGTTTGGGAAGTGGGTCAAGGTCATCTGGAGGGGTTTTTAAAAAAAGGTGAGCCCCGAGGGGTTAGATTGAAGGTGGGTAAAAATTTATTTAATCAAAGAAAAGTAGTGGTTTTATTTGAGGAAGCGTTGGAGTGTTGTTTACTGGCGATGGAGTGGTAGATGCCAAAGGTGATAGCGATGAGAAGATAAAAACATACTATCCACAGTACGCATTTGAATAGTCGTAAAAGCTGAATCATTTTTTGTTGATTCTTTGTTTCTAATTGTAGTCTGTTGATTTCGAGTTTGAGTTTATCCTCTTCCAATTGTGACGTAAATGAAAAATCATCCATCATCTTCGTGTATTAAATGTATGCAGGTAAAAATTGGAGCGGTGTTGATAGCGAGAAAGTTGGCGATGAAATGAGAAACAGAGATAGGGACAGGTTATATATTACTGTAAAAATAGTGGGGGGTAAAGAAAATAATTGTAGTCGACTAAACATCATTATTAGCTGTGTCGGGTGTTGCAGCTTTGGAAGATGGAAGACTATTATCTGGCAGCTGTAAAACTTCGATGTCTTCGCTTTCCATGTTTTCGTAATCAGAAGAATTGTAGGAAACTTCCACAGTGATAGTAATGGTGTTATTTGGAGTGTTTATTAGATCACTTAAAATTTGAAAAATATTTTGTAAGTCTTCCTGTGATTGAATAAGAAAAGTACATTTACTTGTTGTTAAAGGAGAGGAGCTCATTGTTCGGAAGTTGGCAAACAAATGGTGAGCGATGGTCAGAGGGTCGCTTATATGTGGGCAAAGGTGGTGGAGGGGGAAGTAGAGGGGTGGGGGTGGTAGAGTGGTGGGGGAAGGATGATATAATCATATGCGAACCGGCGGCCAGAGCATTTTGCCGCAAAATCCCATTTGGGTAGGTTATGGGTGGTGTGTAGAAATAAGTATTAGCTGTAATATAAATTAGAAACACTAATAATTTTTATAAATTAAATATTAAATTTATATTTAACCAGAGCTTGCATTTCTTGTTCCTCGTCGTTTAATTCAACAATTTTAACACTATTAGTTGTCTGTTCCTCTTCCTCTGCACTTTGCGACGATGAAGACATGGAGGTGGCAGAAGAAGATGATGAGGATGAAAATATTTTGGTAGGATTGATGTATTGCACTGTGATGTTGATCCATCTTAAAGGATAGTTATCAATGAGTGTGAGTAAGTTTTGGAATAGGGCTTCCATCTCTTCTCTGTCGGTAACTAAATGTTGAAAGGAAATGAATTTATCATCCATGTTGTTGTCAGTGCGAGTAATGAAATAAGAATGAGAAGCGTATCGAATGATCCGTAGAATATATGTTGTAAAAAATAAGTGGTGGGGGTAATCTCAAGGTCAATCAAATGGAATTTTAAAAAAGGGCTGCAGTCAGTGACTACAGCTATACATCTGAAGCTTCAACAGGATCAGTAGACCAATCAGATCTGTACTTGCACGCATTTATGATGCATGTACAAAAGTCGTCTTTATAACATGCATTACACTCTCGGCAATTAACAATTTTTTCTGGATGAAATTTGATACATCTCTGGGGACAGCAAGTGTGGAAGTATCTTGATTTATAAATCTTGAAGGTTCGCAATTCTGGTGGTGGTAGTTGTTTTGTCTTGCATTTGCAGTAACAAGATCCGAAGAATTCACATTTTCTACAAGCTAATCCGTCTACCATCCATCTTCCTATATCGGTACATTTTTGTTCACAACAATAGCGTGGTTTGTATTTGTCTTTCTTGTTTTCCATGTTGACGCTTCTAAGTTTAGCCAAGAAATGAAGGTGTATAGTGTAGGATAGTGTGTTTTATAGACTAGAAAAAGTGGTGGGGGTAATCTCAAGGTCATCCAAATGGAGTTTTAAAAAAGAACATCTTACAAGTGTAAGATGTATTTATTTAAGATAGTGAGTTTTCATTCTCTTTTTCTTTCTTTATATCTTGTTTGTATTTTTCTTTTTCTTCTTTAGCCATAGCAATGAGATCTTCAGTGGATAGTGGATGTACTTCAGGAAATTTTAGAATTAATTTTGGTTGGAATCCTTCTTTAGTCAATACTTGAAGATCGGACGTCATTTGTTCTACACTTTGATAGTCTTTTCCGTAGATTTTTCCATTGAATTCAATCATCATTCTGTACAACATGGTAGTGGTAGTTGTTTTCGCTGCGTCAGTTGGGAAGCAAATGATGATTCTGTTTAGGTTACGCGTTCCTTTTATAGATGCCACAGCGACCACTCAATATTATTCAACATCAGTAATATTTCTGGAACTTAACATTACTTTGAGTAGATGGTGTTGTAGTTGAAGGTTGTGTGGAAACAAATACTTCTTCATTGCAGAATTTTTGTTTAGGAAACATCCTCATGTTGTTAGCGTAAACATCAATATTTAAACGATAACCACCGGCAAGTAACACTCGCAATTCATTAGTAAAATCGTCGAGTTCTTCAAAAGTTGTGATGGTGGTAGTATCATATGATGCACACTTAACCTTAAGAGACATGTTGTTATTTGTAATAACTGGAGAGCCAACAGAGATGTGTACGGCACGAAAGGTAGTCGTAGACTGATGAGATCCTCAAGAAAATTACGGCCTTTATATACCCTCAAAACTAGGTCAAGGTCACCCAAACGTGTTTTTAAAAAAGCAACATATCGATAGTGCAGAAACACTATCGATATGTTGCCTTTTTTATTTTTTTTTTCATTTTTATTTTTTATTTATTTATAATCAGTTACATACATGTACAACAGTATATATAAACTACAGATTAGTTGCTAGTAGGCATAACATGAAGTGTAAGTTCAGTAGAGTTGCTTCCGCTAGGACCGTGAGCTGCTAAGTAGAGTGCGCCGGGGTGAATCAGTCGTAAATCTTCATTCTGCAGCAGTTGAACGAAGCGTTTGGGAAGAAATACTTGAAATTTTGGTTCATCACCAGGTGTGTAGGGTGCTTCACTTAATGTACAATTGATAGCGTCTCCAATTGATGTTTCCATTTTCTTAATAGTGTGAATAATATAATGTTTCTCTTCCTTCAATTCTGAACATTTTTTTGTCGGTAGTATAGTAGATTTAGAATGTTTGTTGAATTGATCAACAAGCGATTGTAGAAAATTTTGTGACGCCATTATCTTCTTCTTGCTATTGTTCGTCTTCTTCTTCTTGTGTTTGCGTGTTAGAGGTGTTGACTCCCCGGAGGTTCGAGTAATACTGATGCATTGTCATAGTGCCGCTCTCGCTTTTATACCCTTCGTTTCCCCCACCACTTTGCTGTAGATAGACATTCAAACGATATGCGTTTTTTAAAGCACATTGAGACTGTTGATGTTTAAAGTTTTTAGATGAAATACAGATGTTATCAAAGTAGCAATAAAAATCTTTCTCCATTTGCACATTTATTACTTCATGGTTTGTATATGTTTGTATCCAATTTGCTTTTTCCAATCCTCTTGTAAAAATAGTTTTGAACTTTTTGCAGAAATGATTCATAATGTGTGGCATCATATTGTAGGTTATAAAACCTTCATCCCATCTTAGATTATGAAAATGTTTCATCAACCATTTGTTTGTTACTTTAGCTTTGGTTGTTAATCTGTTGAATGGTAAAGGAGGCATAAATAAAAAGTGATAAACAACAGATGTTATCATATCTAGTACCACTAACTCTTTAATTATAAAATTTCCATCATTACCACGGAATGCTTGAAACTCTATGATACCTTGCTTTACTTCCATTAATTCTATCTTCTTAGAGAATGAAACTTGTTTATCCATGATGACGTTCAGTAGGCAACTGGTATGTTAATCCAGATTGACAACCTTTTATACCCCCAATATTCTTCTTTTTACTTACAATATTCTTTATTTGTTCAATTTGTTGCCGATTGTTGATTGTTGAAACTTGATTCGTTTTCCTTGGTTTCTTGCTTTTCTTCATCTAAATTAAAGTTGGTTTGATAGTGGTGTAACTGTCTCCACATATCTACTTCATGTGGTATCCTATTGAAGATTGAAGTATCTACTGGACCATATAGGATTGGAACATATGGTTGTTTATCCAATGCATCAATTAAATAGTCTTTGATAATTGCACTTGAGAATATTAGCTGTTTTAAATATCTTGTTATAGGACCAGTAGCACAAGTTAAAGTGTAAAACTCTTCTTTAGTCAAATGTATTTTTATATTATATTTAGTTAAATCTCTAAATCGAACTAGTTGTTGACCACGTTGTTTAACAATATCGATTTCAATATTTGATTCCAACAAACCTAGTTTTGTTTTTCTTCCAAATGTATTGTTACTCAGATAACATTCCAAAAGATGTATATGTTTCATAAAAGATTCCCAAGAAGTTTCAGTGAAGGTTACCATTTTAGATCCATGATTTAAAATAACAGTAGGAGAGTAATCCAATGATTTCATCACTCCAGCAGATACAGTCTTTGTCATACAAGAAGAAATAGGATAAAATATTCGAAGAAATACTTCCGTTAAGATGTTGGTGGAAATGTTATCTTCAATTTTTCTTTTCTTTGTTTCTTTTTCAACTTCCTCTTCTTCTGTCTTCTTATGTTTAAACTTGAGGAACTCATCCATTTCCTGTTCAACTTGTCTTTCTATATCCAAACTATTGTCAGCCATAAGAGGTGTAGTTTCTT
>CM061537.1:73846198-73879409 GCA_030545055.2 Neoaliturus tenellus | reverse complement strand
GCAGTTTATAAATTTTGAATATCCCGCGATGTAACATAAATGTTATGGTTACAACTTACTTCACCGTTTGCTGTAACACCAAGATAATACGTTAGTGATCATGAATACACCCACCAGAGATATTCCTGTCTCTCAGATATTAATTGGATAATGGCACTGAATAGAGAGGTTACAAAACCAACCGCTGAACAGGCGACATCTGATAAAATAGAGTGACTGCATCATCTGTCAGTTAGAGCAGAGGCTGATGTGAACATATACTCCCCTCCCCGTGGGAATTTTCGACATATACATTTTTGTGTTTGTATGACATGTACTTTATGGTTTTAGGTGTTTGCCACTTAAAAATTACAGCATATCCGAAAAAATACGAAAAAACCATGAAAAATATAAAATATACTAGGCCTATCATCATTAAAATGATCCAGTTTCAAAAATCTTTTGACCGAAAACACTAACAGTTTCTTGGCCAATTTTAATAATTAATGGGTCGTTATAAAGCTCTCTACTTAATTCCAAATAATTATGATTTTTTTTTAGATTTATGGTGAAAAAGTGAAATAACTTGTTTTATATACAATGTGGTTGAAAAGTCCCGGAACGGTGAAATATATTTTTTACCAATATAGATAAAGTTACAAGACTTGGTATATCAATAATGGCCATAAATATCTACTCTTTTAAGGCATTATCACTTTTTTACCCCTTAAGGGGGATGGCCCATGAGGAGTCAGACAAAATTCTTAAGTAGCAGCATAGGTCAAGTTTGGTATCAAATTAAAGGTCTCAATTAGCAGAGTACAATGCCGCAAACCCGACGTTAAAAGGTTGGGTATAAAGAAAGTTATTGCATTTTAAAGTTTTACCCATATATTTTAATGGAAACTTTGTTTACCTGCCTTTTTCCGTTTCGGTCATCCATTTGAAGTCTAGTTTGCGGCATTGTACTCTGCTATGTGAGACCTTTAATTTGATACCAAACTCGACCTATGCTGCTCATTAAAAATTTTGTCTGACTCCTCGTCTTTTCTTGGTTTTCTGGATATGCTGTAATTAAAAAGGCAAACAACCGAATTCTTAATCTAGTAGGTAATACCACAAAAAAAGTATAAGTCATAAATTCCACGGGGGGGGGAGGGTTTCATATTGGCGGCTCATGGTCTAAGTCGTCAACAATTGTCACAGACTTCGTTTTCATAATTTTTTTTTCTAAAAACTTACTTAATATTTTTATACATTAGTACAGATCTATTCATTGGTTATTTGTAACACAATATCTTTTAAGTATTATATTTATATTATTTAAAAATGTTTAGGACAAAAGGAGATTTTTAGAAATGGTTTCATGATAAAAAGTAAATAAAACTGTATAAAAAATAAACAATATTCAATATTAGTAAACTCATCATCATCATGAGTTCAATACATCACCGTGCCGCCATTAGAGAGCTACACCACCGGGCCGCCATTAGAGAGCTACACCACCGGGCCGCCATTAGAAAGCTACACCAACGTGCCACCATTAGAGAGCTCCACCACAGTGCCGCAATTAGAAAGCTACACCACGTGCACCATTAGAGAGCTCCACCACAGTGCCGCAATTAGAGAGCTACACCACCGGCCGCCATTAGAAAGCTACACAACGTGCCACCATTAGAGAGCTCCACCACAGTGCCGCAATTAGAGAGCTACACTGCCGTGCTGCAATTAGAGAGCTACACCACCGTGCCGCCATTAGAGAGCTACACCACCGTGCCGCCATTAGAAAGCTACACCAACGTGCCACCATTAGAGAGCTCACCACAGTGCCGCCATTAGAGAGCCTACACAGCCGTGCTGCAATTAGAGAGCTCCACCACCGTGCCGCCATTAGAGAGCTCCACCACCGTGCTACCATTAGAAAGCTACACTGCCGTGCTGCAATTAGAGAGCTCCACCACCGTGCCACATTAGAGAGCTACACTGCCGTGCTGCAATTAGAGAGCTCCACCACCGTGCCGCCATTAGAGAGCTCCACCACCGCGCCACTATTAGAGAGCTACAATGCCGTGCTGCAATTAGAGAGCTACACCAACGTGCCGCCATTAGAGAGCTTACACCAACGTGCCGCCATTAGAGAGCTACACCAACGTGCCGCCATTAGAGAGCTACACCAACGTGCCGCCATTAGAGAGCTACACAGCCGTGCTGCAATTAGAGAGCTACAATGCCGTCCTGCCATTAGAGAGCTACACCAACGTGCCACCATAGAGAGCTCCACCACCGTGCCGCCACAAGAGAGCTACACAACCGTGCCACCATTAGTGAGCTACACCACCGTGCCACCATTAGAGAGCTCCACCACCGTGCCACTATTAGAGAGCACCGACACCGTGCCGCCATTAGAGAGCTCCACCACCGTGCCGCCATTAGAGAGCTCCACCACCTTGGCGCCATTAGAGAGCTACACCACCGTGCCACCATTAGTGAGCTCCACCACCGTGCTGCAATTAGAGAGCTCCACCACCGTACCACCATTAGAGAGCCCCACCACCGTGCCACCATTAGAGAGCTCCACCACCGTGCCACCATTAGTGAGCTCCACCACCGTGCCACCATTAGAGAGCTCCACCACCGTGCCACCATTAGAGAGCTCCACCACCGTGCCACCATTAGTGAGCTCCACCACCGTGCCACCATTAGAGAGCTCCACCACCGTGCCACCATTAGAGAGCTCCACCACCGTGCCACCATTAGTGAGCTACACCACCGTGCCACCATTAGAAAGCTACACCACCGTGCCACCATTTGAGAGCTCCACCACCGTGCCACATTAGTGAGCTCCACCACCGTGCTGCAATTAGAGAGCTCCACCACCGTGCCACCATTAGAGAGCTCCACCACCGTGCTGCAATTAGAGAGCTCCACCACCGTGCCACCATTAAAGAGCTCCAACACCGTGCCACCATTAGTGAGCCACACACCGTGCCACCATTAGAAAGCTACACCACCGTGCCACCATATGAGAGCTCCACCACCGTGCCACCATTAGTGAGCTCCACCACCGTGCTGCAATTAGAGAGCTCACCACCGTGCCACCATGAGAGAGCTCCACACCGTGCCACCATTAGAGAGCTCCACCACCGTGCCACCTTTAGTGAGCTCCACCACCGTGCTGCAATTAGAGAGCTCCACCACCGTGCCACCATTATAGAGCTCCACCACCGTGCTACCATTAGTGAGCTACACCACCGTGCCACCATTAGAGAGCCCCACCACCGTGCCACCATTAGTGAGCTCCACCACCGTGCACCATTAGAGAGCTACACCACCGTGCCACCATTAGAGAGCTCCACCACCTTGCACATTAGAGAGCTCCGACACCGTGCCGCCATTAGAGAGCTCCACCACCGTGCCACCTTTAGTGAGCTCCACCACCGTGCTGCAATTAGAGAGCTCCACCACCGTGCCACCATTAGTGAGCTACACCACCGTGCCACCATTAGAGAGCCCCACCACCGTGCCACCATTAGTGAGCTCCACCACCGTGCCACCATTAGAGAGCTCCACCACCGTGCCACATTAGAGGCTCCACCACCGTGCCACCATTAGAGAGCTACACCATCCTGCCCGCCCGACCAGTCCACCGGTAGACGCGATGGTGGTGGTGCCCTCATATCAGGTAGAAACTATGGTAGTACATAAAAATTTACAGTTTTTGTAAATTTCTGAGTTTGATTGAAGTGAGTTTGGTTTCTTCAAATTATCTCATTAGACGTTTAATACAGTGTAAACAAAATAAGGTATAATTAATAAGCCATTTTTAAAGTAAATTTGCAGTTAAATTTTCTTTGTAAGCTTAGCCATTTAAAAATACATAGGCCTAAAACCACGTAGTAGTTTTCCAATAAGGACTCTCAGCTACTAATAAATTTATAATGAATATTTGTGATTGCTTAATAATAAAGCCAGATTGTGTGAATTAATCAAAAACGTCAAAATAAATGAAAATAGAAAAGTGTTTATTGTATCTGGTTTGACCATAAATTGCCGGCAAGGATGGGCTGAGGGGGGGGGACTCACACCAGAACTCAACCCCGGTCTACAAAAATTCTCTGGCGGCCTAGTTATGCCCCGGTGGACGAAATGGTTTATTTTTGAAGCTCCATAGAGCTTATTGCTGACCCTTTATTGCTCAACCCTTTATAGCTTTATTTCATGGTTAAAGTGGTTTATTTTTAAGCTCAAATCGAGGGTTATAATGGCCAGTTTGGTTAACCTGACTGGTAATTAAAAATAGTTTACAGCTGGAAGTCCTTAACCTTTTTTTCGCAGCTTTGTGGTGTGATGGAATATTTATAGCCAATTATATTGAATTTCAATAGCGTGACGTAACTTTTATATGTCTGCTCCATTATGTTCGGGTGCAGACGACGCGGCGGGCGACGGTGCTGCCATCTGCGAGCGCGGCGGCGGCGCGAGTTGGACTGCCGCCAAATACAGATCTTGCGCGATGAGCAGACCGACTGGCGCCAACGATATTCTTGTCCGGCCATCCCAGCTGTCATAAGAACATTGTTGTAAAATACTACTGTCTCCGCGTCCTTGCGCTTAAAGGCGAGGAACTAAAATTACAGTCTAGAAGTTTTTTTTATAATTAATGCGATAAAGAAATTTGAAGAGTTTATCATTATTTTCTACAAGTTGTAACGATTGTTTGTAATTCATATTAGAGGGGCTACTGATTTATCTTTACTAACGGTTTAATATCTTGGATAACTCATATGTTACTAGTTTATAGTTTAGTGTTATTAATTAAATAACTCTAAACTGTTTGGTTAGTTAATCTGTTGTATTATTGTTATTACTGTTGTTATTATTAACTATCTGTAATATTGTTAATAAACTTAGTTTATTAACAATATTAGTGTGTTGTATGTATAGTGCTTTAGGTTTTCGATTTAATGTAGTTTTAGTCCAATTCTTTTTTCACCCAACAATATGTTTAGTGAAGGTATATTATCCTTGTGACAAGAAGTTTCGCTACAATCCGTGTGAATTGCCCTTCTATACAACTGGTACACAACACACATAATTCATTTTAACTTGCAAAACGATCGTAAGCTGGTCCGTTAAAAATTCACAGATTCACATATGTTTCAGTGAATTTTAACATAGTCAGCAAAACCGCCACATTAAACTGCACATTAGTATCTCTCAGCTCTCTAAGAGAGGAGAATCATCCTCGGTGTTCATTTTTCTACCTTGAAGAGGAAAATTTTAAAGTCCTCAACTCCCCACGTGAAAGTAGCCGTCAAGAAACTTGTAAAAACAATTAGTTTTGACCCTTACGGTAATTGAGAGCACCTTAGTGCGAGAGATGAGGGACGGGGGGAGGGAGAGGCACTTGTTTTAACTGACTAAAGAAGGGATGTCGAGTGGGGGAGTCAAAGAGTGCCTTCGGGCCCTCTTTGAAGCTTTTTGAGCGCGCATAACACACTTTGTGGTGATGCCAACCCCCGACGACGTAAACCCCACTGCGCTACTTCTTTCAAAATATTCTAAAATGGGTTGGTTTGTAACTTAAAATATATATTTGTTTGAATCCGTAGATATAATCCACATTAGAAAAATAACATCGATTTGTTTCGAAGGTTTTGTAAAATTAATGTTATGACAGTAAAAAAAGATTTATCAATAAAAAAAAACTTTATGGTTAATTTTGTATTTTATATATATATAGATATTTCATCAAATTTTTTTTACATTTACCATTTTAAGCTTAAGATGTACACAGAAGTAATTTGCGTAAATAAAAATATGTATTAACACTTTTGATTTTTTATGTAAAAAAGGATAAAATATTGTGTATATTAACTAGATTTTAACTTGAAAAGAACCATTTCCACCCGAACTAGTTCTGATTTGCTTGTTTAATCGACCATGAAATTAATATATTAAGTTCAGTATAACTTGAGAACCATATAAAAATGTATAATTTGTTTCGTTGATAACTTTACGGTGCTTCAATAAAAAGGATTCATTCGAGACGTTACGTAATTCAAATGCTGCCCATCAAAACATTATTAAATTTCATAGTAAGAGTAAACTTTTGTCAATAGATTAATTTACACGAGTTGTTGAATCCTTTACATGTTGTTTGTTTATTTTTTGTTTTATCAAAATAAAACTGATTGATGATAATAACCATGTCAGTGTAGTTTTATTTGTCAACTTTTTTGTCTCTTTTAAAATTTTGATAAAATTTACCGGTTTTGAGACATTTGATTTAAAAAATTTAAAATGGCCGCTATTTTAAAAATACAAATCGGACAAAATATATTTTTTCCCCTGAAAATGGACATTGCCGTCATAAAGTTTCATGCCAAATATGAACTTAATACAACAAACCGTCAATGAAATAAAAAATTATTATGTGAAAAAACATAATGGCGGCTAGCGGCTTAACAAAGCATTTAGGACACATGTTTATAACTTATGATTTTTTTACCGTCTCGAACTAAGAAGCATATATACAAAATATTCCCAGGTTGTTCAAACACATTGCATAATAATTTTTGGAATTTAAAAAATAACTAAACAAATCGAATGCAGGGTCAGTAAACTGTGGAGTAAAGAAACATTCACAAATGTTGCTTGTCTTTATCTTCTTTCCATTTATGGCAAAACCTCCATGCGTCGTCGCGGCCTCGACCATTCATCGTGTAAAACATATGGCTGATTTATCAGTGACGTTTAAAACCAGTCCAATCAGTTCGGGTTATCGTTTTGAACGTGATATTAATTAAGACCGGCTTTCGACTAGAGACACGTTAGATAAGAAATATAAATGGCCACAATGCCAATGTTTACAATACTGTATTTAAGTCAAGATTTAATTGATGAGACTGGAAATTCGTCCTCATAATTGATATATAACATTTAAGATTCATTAGGTTAAATTAATCGTGATTTATTTTAACATTAGTCATGATTTTAGTAAACAAATCTTTCTCTGATTGTCTTTAGGCCGCATAAAATCATCATTTAAAACTGTTATTAAAAGAGTTGTTGAAATTATAGGAATTACTGAAAGATAAATATTGGACAAAGTAAAGACATTTATGCTATAAGATTATTTCACGACAAAATTTTGAAGTATATTTTCGCTTACACGGTATCTGTTTTGTAAGACTGATATGGAAAGAGGTATTTGAAATGATCAATGGCTATGCAAAACCATTTTGAGAGAGGTGCAAAAACTATGTTACCAAACTACGCATGACTTATAAAGTTATAGTTTGGATATTTGTTTTTTTTTAATATACGTTTTTTTTGACGATTTAATTTACTTATATTGACTAGTGGGGCATTAGTGTGATTGTTATATTTGTTTTAGTAACCCTACAACCAATCAGTTGATATTAACAAAAATAAACATTGCTTTCTGTTGTTTTGCTAATGGATAATATACGTCTCTAGCGATAGGGACAAAATATTTAGCAATAGAGCTGTAATAGTATAATTCGCATCAAGGAAATAAAATGTTATCTAGATGGCCGTGATCGTATGAAAACGCGGAGGGATATGCTAAAGAGGTTTTAATGTTATACGTTTCATGATACTACACTATGAACTACTGTAGGCCTATATTTAATGCTCTCCCTCTTTTTTGCAGTTATCTATTGAAATATATTGTTACCCAAAAAGACAAAAAGATTATTATTTTCACTCTATAATGTAATCAGCCATCCTAGAAAACAACAGAGAGTAACTGAAGTGTACATTTTATACCTGTAATAAAGCCAAATTAACCAGCCGAATTTTTTTATCATATATTATAAATGAAGAACCAGCCCTACGTTGAATTGATAAACCTGATAGAGGGTAAAATCCATCATGACGGGTCTTTTGGTGTTGCAGTATGAATCATCAAAGTGTTCACTATCACGTTACGATATCACATCATTACCTCTTATCATTCAAATATCTATGCCGACTGATTCTACCCAAAGGGGTTTGTTCGGACACAGTTATAATAATAAGGGAACTGATACCTAATTTTTTATAAAGCATGTTTTAAATAAGAATGCTTATGAATATAATTACTCGATAATATTACTTTCGAATAAGCCTGGGAATAGTTATTAAAATTACTGATAGTTAATTTTTTATACAATAATTCTGATATATTTTCCTGCCTTAATAATGCATTAGGGTGAGTTTTAATACTACAAATTCTGGATCGCCTTCAACTTGAATCCGGCAACACTGCATCACAGTTGTACTACCTGATAACAATCGCAGTTGCTGTTTGAGTAGGCCTACAGCTGTAATTGGTTTATTATTTTTTTCTATCTTGCATGTAGAAAAATTGCGTGTTAGTTCAAGTTTACGTCTGCTTTGATAAGCAATTTAGTAATTAATAACTTTCAAATCACAGTTAGTTATTACAGCTGGAATATAATATGTTCATGAGATTTTATATGGTAGAAGTGTAAAGACCATTTGAAGTTAAACTTGATTAATTTACTTTATGGCTTTAAAAATGTACTAAAACAATTTTCACACTTGATAAATTCTCAAATCCTTAAGATAATTTTCAGATAAAGTTTTGTACTCATTTGGTTGTAATGCCTATATAACTGTCCTACAATTATAATAAATAAAAGTTTTTTGTTGGTATTTATAGGTATTTATTAGTAACTTTTAACATTGCTTATATTGTTAAAACTTTGGTTGACCCCATAAAATTACGTAATTTTTATCAATGAATATATGGGTAATTATATCACTTATTAGTAAAGCATAAAGGCCAATTATAAAGCAATCATTTTAAAATAAAAATTCAAAAATAATTGATGCCCCAAACGAGAATTAAAAACAAAATTAACTAAAAAAATAATCTAAATAGATGGGAATACCAAATATTAGGTCAGCAAACAAATTTAAAAATCACGTTCAGTAACATTTTGTAAATGAATCACATTTATTCCGACAAAAGACATTCAGGTAATTAATTTCTTTACTGCTCTTTTGAACTATATGACAAACAGCCCAATAAGTAAAATTCATTACTTATGTAAAATAAATACCAATCCCATGATTTGAGATACACCATAAAATATGTCCTCTGTCTAATCAGAACCACACACGCATGTGTTGAAAGGTCGGTGGGCAGTAAAATATTTTATTGCGTTTACACGCATGGCGACGAAATGTCAAAACGGCTGATAGTGTTGATGCATGTAATGATGAAAACAGCTGATAATATTGACTCATACACCGTTATAGTGTGATAAATACAAGTGTGCCATCTGTTTTATTTCAAAATCATTAGAAAAATTTAAATAGGTAAACAACAACTATCATTAATTTTTTATTCCAGTTATTTTTGTATAATTTTCATATTTCCTTTTTATCACTCCGTTGGTCGCGCCCCTTACTGTGACACCAATGGTCGCGTGGGGTAGTGTCGTACCCCACGTGTGTTTTTTCTTTTAAAAATAATCTTAAGTTACTTTTTCTTTAATTTATGTTGTTATATGTTATTTAATACATCTTTGCATATTTCTGCTTGCTAAAAACACAGTTTGGGTCTAGTTTATGGAGAAAAATTGTTATAAACATGTGAATAGGGTTTTGATAAAAAAGAAAACGCGGAAATGCAATCAAATAATTTAATTTTAGAGAATAAGTATAATTAATCACATACACATGTATTATTTAATAATATATTAATATGTGATTTTATATATATATATATATATATATATATATATATATATATATATACGTATTATTTTACACCGATTCTGTCCCTTTCTATATAGAAATAAACCATTTCTGTCCCTCGCATACCCATTTTGTCCCTCCTTGTCCATTCTGTCCCTAATGGTCTACCAGCTAATGAGCATGGGTTCGATCGTACACGCGTCGTGCCTGTGACTTTTAACAACGTACTGCGTTTACCACTAAACGATAATTTTATTTTCTCCGCAACCAAATGACTTAGAGCAATAGTTTAAAATACTCTCTTATTTCGTTTGTTGACCTTGTTTTAATGGTGATAACAAATTTTATTTCAAGTTCGCCATTTTTTATTGAAAAAAGCCGTTTGACCGCGAGTTGAGTCTCGCGCTAGGCACTGCTACGTCCACGGCCACAATGGCGCAGCGCTCACGCACACAGATGCAGAGAGAGGAGAAAGCCCCTCCCCCTGTTCCTCTCTCCTACCCCTCCTCTCGGCAGTCGGCAGTCCACGTTCGCGGATACTCACTCATCCGCTCGCGGCTCGCGCTACGGTACTGTAGCAGCATGGTAGGGCATCGGGGACCGCGCGATTGGCGTTAAGGATTGCGTCGTGTTTTACACGACCCTATGCTGTGACAGTATTGTACAAGTAAACTTTTATGTTATGTATTGAATGCAGAATTCAACAGTAGAAATATATTGTAATTGATTAATAACTGAAGATTTAAAAAATTCATAAGGTTTAAAATAGATTTTATGTAATTTCTAAAGGGTGAAAATGAAGTAAAACAAAAATGTCATTTTCAAGTATTTTTTCACGTGTAATTTTGTGACCACTTCACGACATTTTCTCGTGAAAAAAACCTGAATTTTACTTTTTTTACTTAATAATATTTGACAAATGTAAAAAATTTCGCGTTATTTTTACGTTTTGTGCTATTTGGGCACTCAGGCTAGTTGCTATAGTAGAAAATTATACAAGCTCATTGATCAACGAATGATTGTTTTTAAACTGATTAAAATGTAATTCTAAAATCCCAAAAAGGCATTACTTACTTTTGTATGTTGTAGCAAGTAAAGTAATTGTATTTGTTATAATATCTTGCGTACTATGATTTTTGAGATAGGCCAACACCTTCCTCACAGTATCCAGCATTTGTTGTTCATATCAGTGGCATTAAAGATTTGAAAAGCATATAAGTTACGTGCAATTTAAATTGACATCGTGTTTTTTCCTTTCTCGGTTTGTCAACGAATATAGAGGAGGTTAAAAAAATAGTCCTTATCCATGTTGATCCTCTCTTTAACCCAGCATTATCTTCTCTGATGATTCTCCCCCCCCCCCCATTTTTGTTATTCCTATTTCCCCCATAAACATTACAATTTTGGCAATTTTTGAAAAGTTTTAAGCTTTTTCTTAAGACCCAGAATTATTGCTGAATTTGTCTATTCTCGGTTGTTTCACAAAATGTTCATATTTTACATAAATAATTTTTCTACTCCACAGTAATGACCAATCTTGCTTTGCAGTAACATTTCTAAGATGTAACACGTACAAACGTGTTACATTAAACACAGGAAACACTTACGTAACCAAGTACGTGATATAGGAAACCATCATGATAATTTTTATGTTTGATAATTTAATTGATATCGGTACTGTGCAAGATATGACCATGCGCAAAATGAAGGTTGTAAGTAAAATATTACAAGTTATAAAAGTACGTCTGCATGGAGTAAAATTCCTCGCAAAAATAAATAAACATTTAATAAACAGGCTGGAGGGCAAAAATTTGTAGGACCAAAGTTGTAGTAACTTGAAAGATGTTCGCTATGATTGCCTCAGATGTTATAATTTGGCCGCTTAAGTAGAAAAAGATAAGGTCATTTATTTTTTTTGGGTCACAGTGTTTGGTTGCTAAATTTAAAAATCAGATAGTTTTCTGTATGGCAGGAAATAAAAAAGCTTTGCCACCTTTTTAAATAAAACGTTAACTTAGTGCGCACTACAAAAAAATAAATTGTTGTTAAAATTTTTGTTGAGTTAAAAATTTAAATTAGCATGCTATCAGGTTTAGTCAATAATCTAGGCCTACTTCCTAATGATTTTGTTAGAAATTAAGTGTTATCCCAAGTAAAAAACAAATTTTAGGGAGCGCTATCGTCCAAATATGATATTTTCTTACCGGGTGACCCATACCACCCTTGGATGAGTTTTATGGATGCAGAGGTTTACGGGAATCGTGTTTAAAAATAACTAATTAAGATAGAGATTGGCTCTTAATTTTATCTAAAAGTAGAAAGACGGATCTCGTCTTCTGTGTTTTTAGAATTTTTAAATAAAATTTCTAATTTCAGTTATAACTGTCTAAAATTCTCTGTTTTTCTCTAGTGCCAAGTTTCATAGATGCAGAGCTTTACGGGGATCGTGTTTTAAACATAACCAATTTAGATAGAAATTGGCTCTTAACTTTTTCTAAAAGTATAAAAAAGGATCTTGTCGGCTTCATTTTAGAATTTTTTAATAAAATTTAAAATTTTGGTTATAACTGACTAAAATCATCTGCTGATTTTCTCGATGCAAATGCAAGGGTTTTTTTTAGAATCCTGATATCTTCTGCTAAATGCAGCCTAGAGCTATAACTAAGGTGTCATATTAAAGAAGAATAACGGTGCTAGCTTTCCTTAGTTACACTTTGGTAATATCACTTTGATAGTTTCATCAAAACTAATGGTAAACTTCAGTTGAAAATCAAGAAAAGCAGATGATTTTAGACAGTTATAGCTGAGATTAAAAATTTTATTTTAAAATTCTAAAAAGATAGCCGACGAGATTCTTTTTTCTACTTTTAGAAAAAGTTAACAGCCAATCTCTAGCTTAAGTGGTAAGTTTTAAAACACGGTCCCCGTAAACCTACGCATCTATAAAACTCAAAAACAGATGATTTTAGACACTTATAGCTGAAATTAGAAATTTTATATAAAAATTCTAAAAATATAGCCGATGAGATTCTTTTTTCTACTTTTAGAAAAAGTTAAGAGTCAATCTCTATCTTAATTGGTTAATTTTAAAACACGATTTCCGTAAACCTCTGCAGCCATCAAACTCGTCCAGCGCTACGGCCGCGAGCCGGCATTTGGCATTGTTGTGCGGGCTCAGGTAGACCGGAGCCTTAAAATTACCACTTAAACCCTGACCTTGCCTTAATGTCTAAATGTCTGACCTAAAGCCTCTAGGCCAGGCATATATATATAGCATGAATTCGCCATCGGTAACACGATTCATCAATGCAATTTTTAACACGAGTCGAACCTCGAGTTTTGCTTTTTGTCTAACCTTTATAATTCCATAAAATAGTCTGAACTGCATTTCTTATAAGAAATTGTATTTATGGATCAACAGTTTATTACTGCTCAGAATACCTTCAACAGTGAACAGGGAAGGATCCAGAGAGTGATCTTGGGGGGGGGGGACTAAAACCAGGGAACAATTGTAAGACAATAAATACACAGTGAAAAAATATTCTGGAATTCATTTCTTTCGTTACATTATTTCTAATTGGTTACATTTCAATCTTACATGATGATATTAACCCTCGTGCTAGTGCATTCAGTGTTGATTAAAAACAACACAAACTTTAACCATAGAATTCATAGGTAAAATTTAGTGGTTTACTCAGGACTGGGAAAACAATTTTTCTCCATATTCCTGGATTTACTCCCAAAAAGCCAGATTGGCCTCCAAACTACATTGCTTTAGTTCATAAAACGGCCACAAGGTGAAACAGCTTCCAGTCACTTGGACAAAAATGAATTCAGTTTGGCAGGAGCAATTTCACTGTTTGGATGTAGCAATGTATAGTGAGTGACCTCAAAATCTTCCTAGTTCACATACGTTTTTCGAATGGTTATCAGTAAATTATAGGAAAGGAAAAGGTTTTTTGGTTTTGATTTATGTTATTTTCTTTATATGCACTGATTATTTAACTATTTTACCGTTGTTCATAAAAAATAAAATATTTAATCGACTGTAACTGCCCAAAAATATCTCAAGGAGACTTGTATCAAATAGAACAGCTGTTTGTTGAATAAATAATATTCCTAAACGTTTTCATGTGTTCATAACTGAACCCCGTTCAAAATAAATGTGCGGTCGTAACGCAGATTTCAATTCCTCAATTTTTCCCGTACCTCCCTTGCCAAGAATTCAACCAATTGCAATCACCGAGAATTACTACAGATGTTTAATAACTCATGTCACTTTATGCCAATGTTTTGCTTTATCGTAAACAAATATTCTAATTTTGACGTTTGAGATGTACAAGAGGCGCTTCCAACGGCGAGTAGGGAAAGTACCGTAATACGTTCATCAGCGCTATTTTTCTACTCAGAATTTTGAGGGCGAAATTAAAAAACATCCGATTTGTGAAGAAAATCGAGGAATCCAGGAAGGTATTGAGGGAACTTTCCTTGTGGTGGGAAATAAGATTGTCTTTTGACCGCACATTTATTTTGAACGGGGTATAAATGCTACTCCCATAAGAATAACATGGTAATTTTGAAGATGTTTGGGGCGAAGCACTAAGGAGATTGGGACGATATCGTCAAGAGCTTTCAATAAAATATAATGTTGTAGTTGTTTTGACTTCTGGGAATGCTTAAACAACTTGTGTTAAAATTTAATAAACTACGTTTTGTATAGTGCTCACACGTTTGTCTAGATATAAATCTATACTTATTTAATACGCTAAGGGGGTTTTTTTTGTCCTGAGAACTCCTCCTACAATTTTCAATCGATTTTCAAGTTTTTGGTGTCGTTGGATAGGGCTTGGTCTGTAGTTGTTTCCGCCAAAAATTGATGAGAATCGGACTGAAAATAAAGGCGCTATGCAACATTGAAATCTCAAAATTTCCCATTTAAATAACATTGGGGACTGAATAAAGCACTTGAAACATCTGTTAATAATCAGCTGTAAATACGTGTAGCTATTGGCGATTAAAGATATTCACATTATTGGATTGGTCGGATGTCATTGATTTAGACCTAAAGTAACATTTGTACTGTATTTAAATAAATTGCTCGATTTCGAGCAACACGTATACTAGTACATCCTCAATGTGCTAGTCCTAGTCCTAGTCCTAGTATTATTTAAATTATTTAATTGAATTAAAGCAATTTAAACACAACGTACTTAAAGGTTGCCAGTTAATAACGTTCGATAATTATGTTGTATACACACTTAAATTTTGACGTACAATACGTCTGCAAGGCTACTAGAGCAAAGCCCAGAAACTTATGAATAACAGGAATAGGCATATCTTAATCTTTTTCATACATAAACAAGGTTTGTTTTACAAAATTTCAGGTCAATCGGTTCAGTAGTCTTTGCGCCTATTCAAGACAAGAAAAGATACATACTTTAGTTTTTGTAAATAGAGATTAAAAATGTTATGCAAGGAAAATTGCTACTAAATGACGTCTATCACAAGTTTGAATTCTTTGTTTACAGTTTAAATACATCTTCCACCCCAATATTCTTTAATAGGATCAAGTTAAAAAAAAAAAAAAAAACCTATTTAAAAGGGAAGACTGGCGTGCTCTGACGTCTCACCCTCACATTATTAGCTTTAATGCCACTTTAAACATTTTGTAACATTTTACAACATATTTATTATAGAGCGAAGCTCGGCTCCCCGGTACCTACTGAAAAGTTAAAAAAAAATAATAATAATTGATGGAATTTTAGACAACTGTTATAATAACAAATAAATGCTATCAAATGGGGAAGAACAGATGTTTCAGTTGTAAGACATTCAAAAACTAATTGGCTCAAAATAAACAATAATTGGCCGCTGTAGGTGATCACCACTACACGCGCAGCGTCGCGCTCCGCGCTGACATGGTGTTACTTGTACCAGTTCCCTTTTTCTGTGCTTGTACCATCAAATAAGCGGAACTTATACATAGACTGTATCTAAAAATTATTCATACCATAACTGTGTTCATACCATAACTCGGCCAGGACAAGGATATTTTTAACTATGTTAGAACGTGGGTATAGGATTACAATGCAATTTAAATTAATTTAATACTGTTTAAAATGTAAACAGTTACTTAATCAACCCATTACAAACATACGCGTGTCCAGGACTTCAGTAGTGGTGGTGCCAAAACTGGGAAGAATTGAATCTTTATAAATTATATACAATATATGCATAGTGTATGTCTATATGAAATGAGTAAGTAATACATTAAGCCTAATTGGCTGTTTTGAAGGGAAGAAGAAATTACCCTTTATTCGAGCACAAGACGAGGAAACGGAAATATGTAGGTATGAAAGAATCAGGATTGATTAACGACGATAGGCCTACCAGGATTAATCCCGTTATTCGTATATCCAGGACTGGGGAAAACTGCTGTAATGTTCATATCAGGACTGGGGAAAACTGCTGTAATGTCATAGACAAGGGCTGTTTCATTAGCGGGTAAAACGATATAAAAATTAGTACCCAAAACGTCACTAGCCTGATCAGCTCGTACATGTTATTCTTATGGACATCAGATTGATTACGTCACCGGCCTGACTCAAAAGCGGCATTTTCCAACATCAAAGGAATGAACCAGCCTTTCTTTTGTTCATATGTTCTTCTCCGCAGTCCTGCGTATATCATTCATACAGGGTAATTCATGACAAAGTGCAGAAATTTTGGGAGCTGATTCTACACATGAAAATAAACAAAAAAAAAAACCATATAATCATATGTCCTAAAATCTTAAAATGTTAACCATTGTAAACATATGTACTAAATTCCTTTGTTTAGCCGCTAGCCACCATTTTGTTTTTATATGTAATAATTTTTTTATGTAACGGATTGATGGATTTACTTCATATTTTGCATGGACCTTTATCACAATAATGGTAATTTTCAGAAAAAATTTATTTATTTCCGATTTGTATTTAAAAAATGGCGGCCATTTGACAATTTAAAACTCAAATTTTTGAAAAACGGCAAAATTGTTCAATATATACGATACAAAAAATTTGACAGAGGGGTCTTAACCAAGTAGGGTAGTTTACCAAGTAGGGTCTTAATCCTATTCAAATAAGACTTTATCCCATATCCTGAATAAAAAATAGCCATGAAACAAAAATAGACAACAGGGGTTTTCGGTTGCTATGGCTGAGAAAATAATTCAAAACTATTACAAGAGTCAGACATTAAACACAATCATTAATTTGTTTATGTCACTGGCGTTAAATAAATACAATGTCATTTGGTTACTGTAACAACCAGCGACCAAGGAATACTATAGACTGGTGGCAATGTGGCTCGCGGATTGAAGCCGGGCTGCGCCAATGGTGGAGGGGAGAAAGGCAGTGAGTGCGTGTGCGTCGCACTCACAATACCGCGCGTCGAGCGGCTATGAACTGTCACTGTCAGTGCAGCGACTACCCTTGCGCTTTGAGTAATTTTGGTTTACGATGCCATTGTGTCGCATACGGGCGCAATAATAATTCAAGAAAGAAACCGGTTGGTGTAACTTTTCACAGGTCCTACGCAATTGATTAGCAAATGTGTTAAATAGCTACCAACTAATCAACTTATTTTAGGTCTACGGTAAATTTGTTTTTTAGTTTGCTCAGTCCATAACTTACCCCACTGTTGAACTGCATAATACTTTACAATTTTATCACTGTCTACTTAATGTTTACTGCACACTCTATTTATGTTAACTATATACTATTACAAAATACGAAATACTGTATTGCTTTAACTTGTTTGGTAAAAGACACTGTTTGCGCTTTTCGAGGATTTTATACTGTGATAAGAAGCGTTACCCATCACTATGACTAAGGGTTTCGTCAAATAATTAGGAATTAAGAAATCCCTAAACTATTTATAAAATTTGTTATGATGGAAAGCCATGAGCTTAGCTGCGAAGTGGTACGCCCGTTCCAAATAACTGAATGATAAGATTTTGCCTCTTTTATTGGGCGTGTACCTACGTGGACGACCCCTTTTATTACGATTTCCTTCCATGATAAACCATAAAACTATAGACTGTCACTAAATTACTGAATACTAACTGCAGACACAATTTAGACATACAGCATCTGGACAACTGTTGCATCATAACAACACAACCAGTACGTATACAAACAACAATAGGCCTACACGACGTTTATCTATAAGACACGTGTGCGAGACAGTGTCAGAATTGTCCACTTGTTGATGCATGGCAACGTCATTTGATATTTACCAGATCATTTGTTGTTATGATTAGTGTGGTTACTTTTTAAGAGAAGGGGACAAAATTAAACCTTCACTGTCAGTTTATTTTTTATTTTTAGTTCAGAACTTTTTTTATCATAAAGTTGCTGAATATTAGGCCTAAACTATTTTTTGTAAAAATAATTTTTATGTAAAAATATTGATAGGCTGGTTTTAACAGCCATGTTATACAGTGAATAAGGGAGGCTACCTTTTCTGTGTTTTAAAAAGAACCCGTTTTTATTTCTAAGTACCAGGGGGACCGAGCTTAAGCTCGGTAAAATTATTACTTTCGTTCCTCACACAAAGCTCGTTCGCTCCACTCACTCGCCAGGCGGAAGGTTTACTGCACATTAGTATGATTTTCCTAAAACCACAGGTTAAAGATGTAACACATTGGTTTATTTTATCTACAGTTATCAGCTGATTTTTGTTCAATTTAAAAATCTCCATAAGGATAACATGGATTCTTTGAAGGGCTCTAGCGCGAAAACCGGGTTTTTCCCAGCTATGGGACCAGCTCCAATCGATTTCTGGTGGCCAAAACCCCCATATTCAATCAAAAAATAAAAAATCCTTGGGGCGAAAAAAAACTTTGCCCGGACAAATGGAGCTTGTTTTAGAGTATATATAAGATAAATAGGCTGAAAAATCTCTTTAATACTAATAAAACTCCTAGTGCAAAAACACATTACTCTTTATTTATTTAACACAAAACTCAGACTGATAACATAAACAAAAACAATAACACTGCATAAATATCTAATTACTATAAACAGCTGATTATAAATGAAAGTCAGTGGCAGATATATAACAACTCCTCCCCTTTTAATGTCCTGCTCTTCCCTAATGACGAACTGGTCTTCTTAACTGATCAATATGTCGTCTGTGGGTTTCTTGATCCACTTCTACCAGGTAATGAAGTTTTCCCAATTTTCTCACTACTGTGCCAAACTTCCACCTTCTGTTGTTGCCGTAAAATCGGACTGTTACTTTGTCTCCCACTTCAAACCCCCGAACAGTTTTACTTCTGCCATCTGTCTGTTTCTGATATGACAGTTTTCTTTCATCTTCTGGTTTCAAAAGATCTAGTCTTGATCTAATTTCCCGGCCGATAAATAGCTTACATGGTGAGCATCCAGTTGAGGTGTGTGGGCTTCTTCTATAGGCAAAAAGGAAAGTTATGAGGGCTTGATGAGTATTGCTGTTGTTAATTAATGCTACCTTTAAAGCATTCTTGACTGTCTGGATGCACCGTTCTGCCAGACCGTTGGTAGCTGGATGGTAGGGAGCGGTAAACCTTTGCTTGATACCACAGCCTTTACAAAAATCCATGAACTCCTTACTGTTGAATGATGTTCCGTTATCAGATACTAATACTCGTGGTAGCCCATATGCTGCAAAAAACTTCATCAGACATTGTTTAGTGACTGCAGATGTCATCGAAGATACAGGAAAGACTTCCACCCACTTGCTATAAGCGTCTACCGCCACAAGGTAATATTTCCCTCTCCAAGGTCCTGCATAGTCGACATGGACCCTATCCATCGGGTTATCTGGATAGTCCCAGTGGTGCAAACTCTCTTTAGGTGGATTGTTCCTGACTAATTGACATGGCTCACACTCGTTAATCATTATTTCAATATCCTTGTCAATTCGTGGCCACCATATGTAACCTCTAGCTAACTGTTTGGTCTTCACAATTCCTTGATGTCCCTCATGTAAATCTGTTAGAACCCTCTGCCGCAATTTCCTGGGTATGTACACTCTATGACTCCAAAGAATACAACCATTTTGTAAACTGAACTCCTCAGTCGGATGTCCTAAGAATGAATTCTTCGCATTCCTACCACTTTTGAGGTAACTTAAAAGTTCAGCCACTTCCGGATCACTTTGAACCTCCTGTGCTACTTCAGCAGACGTTACTGGAAGTGTTCTCATCTGTTCCAATTGAAAAATATCCACTGCGCTTGGTTCATTACTTGTATACCCGGCCAATGGTAGTCTAGAAAGTGCATCAGCATTACAGTGATCTTCTGTTTTCCTGAATCGAATATCATAATCGAAAGCCTGTAGATATATAGCGTAATGTTGCATGCGCATGGCTGATAATCGTGGCAGCTCCTTTCCAGGATGAAAAATAGAGACTAATGGCTTATGATCCGTTACTAGTGTAAATTTTTTCCCATAAAGGTATGAATAAAAACGTTTAACACCAAAAATAATCGACAATGCTTCCTTGTCTACTTGGCTGTATTTACATTCTACTTCAGAAAGAGTACGACTTGCAAATGCAATTGGTCTTTCGGTCCCGTCTGACATCCTGTGGGACAGCACGGCTCCCAAACCGAAAGGACTCGCATCCGTGGCCAGTACTAGTTCTTTATCGGGACTGTAAAGCCGCGTTTACACCGGAGTTGGAGACCGGAATTGCAGACTTTTATCGGCAATCTCGGTTGCGGACGCTAGTTGCAGACAGAAGTTTGCAACCTGTGCTTGCAACTGTACACAGTTTGCTTCTGCAACCGCAACCTGCAACCGAGCCATCAGTCAGTGTGTATAATGCCAATTGGTGGGAGAGGAAGTGACGTAGCGACGTAGCCGATTGGCGGGAGGGGTGGCGGGGTTGGTTGCAGACTCAAGTTGCAGATCAAATAGGCGCTGCAACTCGGATTGCCGACCGGGGTTGGCAACCGCCTTTGATCTTTACCGACTCCGGTTGGAAAACCAAAATTCGGTCTCCGACTCGAAAATTCGGTCTGCAACTCCGGTCAGCAACGCGAGTCGCAGTTGTTTTAGTGCGTCTGCAATCGAGATTGCCGATAAAAGTCTGCAACTCCGGTCTCCAACTCCGGTGTAAACGCGGCTTAATGGACCAGGTCTCTACCTGATGATAACTCACTTTTAATGCTTTTAAAAGCCTCCTTACACACATCATTAAAAACAAATTTCACACCTCGTTTCAGTAACTTATACAATGGGGCTGCCAGATTGCACAATTTTAGAATAAATTTTCCATAAAAATTAACCACCCCTAGAAATGACCTAAGTTCACTGACAGATTTCGGTTCAGGTACCGATAAAATGGCTTCTACCTTACTTCTGATCGTGCGAACTCCATCGCTGCTCAAGTTAAAACCACAGTATTCTATTGACTGCTTGAAAAAAGAGCATTTTTCTGCATTTATCCTGATACCAAACTCTTTCAATCTTTGAAAAACTTGCCTCAATACCTCGAAATGTTCCTCGGCCGATTTTGAACCGATAGCTATGTCGTCATAGAAAACACTAACTCCAGAAATACCATTCAAGATCTGCTCAATCGATCTCTGCCAGATTGCAGGAGCATTTGAAATACCAAACGGCAAACGATTGTACTGATAAAGACCCATATGAGTGTTGATTGTGATGAGGTGCCGATCATCAGGGTGAACTTCCAAATGATTGTATGCTTGTGTAATGTCTATTTTAGAATAATACTTACTTTCCCCGATTTTGGCTATCAAGTGCTCTATATTTGGTATGGGATAGTCATCGATATTTAATACCTTATTTAATGTAGTTTTAAAGTCCCCGCACAACCTTATTGAACCATCTTTTTTAACAATTGGAACTACTGGTGTGGCATAGTTGGAAAAATTTACTTTAGATATTATGCCCTCTTTTTCTAATCTTTCAATTTCCTTAGAAACCTTTGACTCTAAAGCAAGTGCTACTGGACGAGCTCTTTTGTATATTGGCTGAGAATTTTCCTGGACTGACAGCCTGACCGAAATACCGTTTACTTTTCCCACCCCGGGCTCAAAAACTTCTTTGTAATTAGCCAACAATTCTTTTAACTTTTCAGTTTTCTCTGGTTGTCCGTCTACTTCACTAACATGGATGCAGTTATTTTTCATGGAAGGGTGAGAAAAAACTTCCTGCCAATTCAGTTTGAAAATCCACAACCAATCAAGACCAAACATACTCCCAAAATCACCATCAACAACATAAAGATTAGCAAATTTAGTCTGGTTATTAACAGTCACTTTAACTCTGACCATACCCAAAAGTTTAACTTGTTCTTTGGTATAAGTTCTTAGTTTAATATCTGCATGCTTTGGTTGTAGACCCGGAAAAAGTTGCCTAAACTTAGATTTACCTATCAGACTTACCGAGGCTCCAGTGTCAATTTGAAAAACTTCTGTACCTGTCCCAAGCTTCACGTGAACTGACAATCCCCTTTTCATGTCAAGTTGTTTTAATTCATAGCAGTTTTCTTCCTTAGTTCCTTCACAGTCTTCTACTGTCTGATAATCCTCTTCAACTTGATGAGTTCTCCCTCTTTGTTTCGTCCTGCATGATTTTGCGATATGTCCAATTCTTCCACATTTAAAACATTTTGCTTCAATAAATGGACATGAATCTTGTGAATGTTCGTTGCTATCACATCTTCTACACTTCACACGTTGTGTACGCTCGCGTTTTTCCTGAGGTCGTATTTTCATAATTCCTACATCTTCTGTTGAATGGTTGCTTCCGTTCTGAGTCTTTAGGTGACGATTAGCTATCGAATTGCTTTCAAATATTTGAGCCTTCTCTACTACCTTATTGAAAGTCAAATTATCAATTTCAAAAAGGGACAAGCGAAGGCGTTCTTCTCTGACCCCAATTATGAACTGTGTAACAAGAGCGTCGTCCAACCATTCTTTTGGAAACTGACAACTTTTCGCTCTATTGTTTAGATCTGTAGCAAAATCTTTCACGCATTCCTCCGTGCCTTGTATGCGAGTGTGAAATTTTACTCTCTCTGCATATTTATTTGGAATTGGATTAAAATGACTCGCTAAAATGCCAAGTAATTCCTCCAAAGTTTTCTCTTCAGGAAATCCCGGAGAGCAAATATCACACAATTTAGCATAAGTCTGTTCTCCAATTGCATCAAGTAAAGCCAAATGTTGTTTTGACTTGGGTAATCCAGTGAGAGCACACTTGTTTAGCAATCTTCTACAGTATTGGTCCCAAGTACAATTGGCTTGCTCAAAACTAGGTACCTTTGTTGGTTGCCAAGTAACACTCTCCTCCTTATCCTCTAACAGGTATTCTTTCTGTCGTTTAGGCATCTTTAAAATAATAAATAAAACCCTATTTTTCTCGTCGCCAGTGAAAAATCTCTTTAATACTAATAAAACTCCTAGTGCAAAAACACATTACTCTTTATTTATTTAACACAAAACTCAGACTGATAACATAAACAAAAACAATAACACTGCATAAATATCTAATTACTATAAACAGCTGATTATAAATGAAAGTCAGTGGCAGATATATAACATAGGCTATCTTAGTAAAATTTCCTATTTAAAAACTCAATAAAAAACTTTAATAAAAAAAAATACGCCGTATATTTGAATGTATTTTTTGTAATAGGTAGTGTTTTGTTAAGTTTATATAAGCTAATTTTCGTTTTAAATAAATACGTATTTTAAAAAAATCATACATATTTAAATTTTGTTGTTTTCAAGGAATCTAATATTTTTCTTGTTGATTAATGTCTTTCCTTTGCCATTATTCAATAATCAGGTTTTGCAGTAATTATACAGTAATTATTTTGGATACAATCACTTAAAAAATAATAATTCACAAAATAATGATAAAAATAATAAACTGTCAAAGTTTTATACGTGCGACAAGCGCTCCGAGCGTCGTCGGTACGGGCCGCGGCAGCCGGGCGGTCGACGATTTAACTATTGACTTTGAATTAGAATAAAACCAAAACTAAGCGTTCTACAACAAAATTGTAAATTACAAAGTTGCGATTTAAGTCTTTTCCAACAACTTTCTCGCTGACAAAATTCACCTGTCCAATAAATAAAAAACTTCCTCGCATACTAACTTTCTGATGTCATGAATTTCCAACAAAAGTGCTTTGTTATAATTTTGTATTTTTTCTTCATGTTATTATTTTAATTTCGACATAAAAACATTACTATAGGCACCGTTATATAGTAGTGTTCATCATACAAAAATATCAAAATTTTATCTTGACTATAACTATAATATTTTACAGTGTTAATGAAACGCGGCGAATTAAAATTTGCGCCCGTCGCGAGCAGTGGACCCGCTAGTTGCACCTATGTGGAACTATAAATAGAAAGTGGCTTAAGGCTGCGGTCTACCCCAACCAAAACAAAAACAACAACAATGCCGAATATGCCGGCCTCGCGGCCGTAGCGCTAGGCGAGTTTGATGGCTGCAGAGGTTTACGGGGATCGTGTTTCAGAATTAACAAATTAAGATAGAGATTGACTCTTAACTTTTTCTAAAAGTACAAAAAAGGATCTAGTCGGCTATCTTTTTAGAATTTTAAAATAAAATTTCTAATTTCAGCTATACCGGTCTAAAATCATCTGTTTTTCTCGATTTTTAACTGAAGTTTTCTATTGGTTTTAATGAACTAATTACAAAATTGTAACAGACGAAAACTAGTACCGTTATTCTTCTTTAATATGACACCTTATTTATAGCTCTAGGCTTCATTTGGCAGAAGATAACACGATTCTAAAAACCCCTTGCATTTGGGTGCGCGTCAGGGGTAGACCGCAGCCTTAAACACCTATCAATGTTAAAGGATAGGGATTGCCAGTCTATAGTATTCCTTGGTCGCTGGTAACAACTCATTTATTTTAGTAAAATCATAAAATCCTTACGTTTTATCGAAACCTTGGTAGAAACTGATAATATTGTGACACAAACTAAAATAAATCCATAAAAATGGAGTTCACCGTGTAAATTACGGAGCGCAGGAAGTACGGAGCGATAAGAAATTATTGTTTGCTCCAGGAATCTGTCAGGTAAGAATGCGGCCGATGATGCGAGCAAATTCAAACTTTTGGAATAAACTGCAGCAAATGTTTTTTTTTTTTTTTTTTTTTTTTGTTTTTTTTTTTATATTAAAAGTTAGTATTATAAATTTATTATTTACTAAATAAAAGCTAAATTATAATTATGATTGGTTTATACAAGTTAGTTTGAGATAGTCTAACATAATCTGTTGTTTCATATTTTTTTAATTAAGTACAAATCATGTTACACCCAGACCAAATCTCAATCTAGTGGTGGTGCCACGGCACTAGTGGCACCACCCGTAGACACGCCTATGATTGCAAACGCATACCTCCCTGTCAGCTTTGAAATGATATTCTACCGCGAAGGCGCGGCGTACCGCGGCGGTTAGCCGCCTACCGCCGCGCCGGCCGTCGGATGAAGTGCAATATTTTAGCAGTTCCGTTCCGTTTGGAGTGTACTAATGACGCTTTATTGCTACACCTGACCGTCGGATGAAGTGTACTATTTTCAAAACACCCCAAACATCGGAAGAATTGGCCTACAGCCAAAATTATAACGAGAAAATAATTAATCATCGTCCATGGAATGTTTGTTGCGTATAAATTGCCCAAATATATCAATTTTTGCAATCTTTTCATCACATTAAACCGTGGTACTGTACGTCATGAATTTAAGGCGTTTAATGTGTGTAAAAGTAACATTTGTTACAAAACAGTTTCGTCGTTAGCTTTGATTTAATTTGCTTTTACCAACATTGAGAAGAAAGAAGGAGCATTTTCACGGCGAATGGGACAGCCTCAGTATACCAAGTAAGTATATAGGTATTAATCTTTATATTTTGCATTAACTTTGATTCTTATCCCGTGTTTTTAGTGAATTTTAAAATAATGTCGGCCTTTGAAACAAAGATATATTGTTCGGGCCCATTTCATAATGAAACTTCTACTAAATTATTAGCTTAGTAGTTTGTAACTTGTAAAATACTGTTTCATAATAGCAAAGTACAAATTTACAAGTTAAATATTAGTAAGGTTATGCTAAAACTTATGTTGTTTGTCAGTTGTATTAATTCAAAAATTATAAAATAAAAGTAAACCGAATTGAAAATAACAAACTAATAAATTTTATTTACATAATTCATACACACAATTTAGTCTGAATGATCAAACATTACCTGAAAAAGAAACCTAAACACGGATTAGGGGTCACAAGTAGCTTGCAAAAGCCCCAAAGACAATAATTTGAGTCTGCCCGATAAAAATAGCTTAAAAAGTAGCTTAGGCCTATATGAACTTGACTTGACCTTCATCAATTAAAATCACACCTTAGCTACTTGTTTTAATTTCTTTTTTACTAATATTATTAGCATTATTATGAAATGGGCCCCTGTTGTTCAAATATCATAATATGAGTCTAGCGTGAGCGAATTTTTAGACAGAGCAGGGCATTTCATGACGGCTCCTTTTATTCACCGCGGCATGTCGCAGCGGGCTGCCGCAGCGATTTTGTAAGTGCATTGCTCTGAATAGGGAAGTTTATTCAGAAATGAGCGGTCTCAAAGTAGCGATGTGTCGCGGCGTTTTGTAAATTCTGTCGCGTGCACTTAGAAATCACTGGCGACGAGCGGTTTCTATATGCATTGGTTTGTATTGGGCCGTTTATTCAAAGCGGCAGCCCGCGTTCACTCTCGCAGTGCTGCCAACCCAAGCGGCCTCGAACATCACAACACGTGCTTGCCTTTCTGTCTGAGCGACTACTAAATGTAGTTGGCAGCACTGTTACCCCTTCCACACGACATCGGTCGACAGCAGCGACTTGTCGCGTGAAAATTTGGCACAGCGATCGGCCGCAGCGACAGCCCGCTGCGACATGCCGCGGTGAATAAAAGGAGCCTAAGTTTAGCTTCGAACGGCTGCAAGTTATCGGTTCTTTGCTCTACTTTCGATAGTCGATATAATCGAATGACTCCATCTTCGGTTGTTTGATCCCCTTCAGTTAGTCGAGTCCTGATGAAGTGACAATAGAACAATTAATTGTGAAATAAATTTAACTTTGCAAATTCGTGTAGTGAATTTTTACTACAACTACAAGAACATGAAATTGCAACACGTGCCAAACTTGTTGCCAGAAGTTCTAAATTTACCAAATATAAAAATTCTTGCAATCTGCTTTTCGGTACAAACAATACTTCTATACATAAACTTGATTACAATTTCCTCTCCAATTTATGCAGATCGAAAAGATTACTGTCTGGTACAAACACATACAAATTTTTCTGGTGTTAGGGCCTAAAACTCATTAAACGTAAATGAACATAAAGAAAACATATTATAATTATAATAATTAAACATACTTGACAATGTTTTGAATTTTGATTGTTTATAAACATATTACAACTGATAACCCTCGATACAAGCGTCATGAAAACTGCGCATGATTTATGCACCTATGTCTAGTCCTTTACAACATGATTTTAACATTGCTTGACAAAAAAAAACTTATACGTTATGTTAAATAACGTCGCCATATTTACTCAATGGCGCTACTTAATGCAAGACGCCTTCGCCTTCTTCTTTCCTTCCTCTTAACCTCACTTGTTTTAACCAAGTCATGCCGACACGCCGGTCGCGTCTGGCACCAAAAGATTATTTTAATTTTAATCAGTTGCCTTATGTTTTAGCTGAGTGTTCAATGTAAATTTCACCCATTTATAAAAATGTACAATTGCACCTGTGGTAAAGCCACAGATTCCAGAACTGAATATTTACTTCACAAGACAGTTTGCAGTGGAACAGTAGGTGTTAGTACCTCGAATAAATTTGCAATTCTAGGCCTAGGCTTAAGGGATGAAAGTGAATCAGATGTAAGTAGCCTACATTTTGAAATTCCTTAGGGTGTTCCATGTTATCTATGTTCTTCATTCAATAACGGTTATGTTTGTTACATCCCTTTTTCTATCGACCTAAGTTACTTCGACCGCTTGAGTTTGTGTCGCACATGCCATAGGTGGGAAAAACCAGGCCACAGATTAGGGTGTTGTTTTATTTGTCAAGTCAGCGGTAGGCTCTGTGACTGGACTAATTAGTTGCCACTGAGTGTGTTTTTAACATTTCAAGGATGTGGTATACGAAAAGTCTCTCATACTAGTATGTGCCAACACATTCAATGATAGCCCCAAACCGCTTGAGTTTGTGTCGCACATGCCATAGGTGGGAAAAACCAGGCCACAGATTAGGGTGTTGTTTTATTTGTCAAGTCAGCGGTAGGCTCTGTGACTGGGACTAATTAGTTGCCACTGAGTGTGTTTTTAACATTTCAAGGATGTGGTATACGAAAAGTCTCTCATACTAGTATGTGCCAACACATTCAATGATAGCCCCAAACCGCTTGAGTTTGTGTCGCACATGCCATAGGTGGGAAAAACCAGGCCACAGATTAGGGTGTTGTTTTATTTGTCAAGTCAGCGGTAGGCTCTGTGACTGGGACTAATTAGTTGCCACTGAGTGTGTTTTTAACATTTCAAGGATGTGGTATACGAAAAGTCTCTCATACTAGTATGTGCCAACACATTCAATGATAGCCCCAAACCGCTTGAGTTTGTGTCGCACATGCCATAGGTGGGAAAAACCAGGCCACAGATTAGGGTGTTGTTTTATTTGTTATACAAGAAGTCTCTTTAACCAGCCTACTCTGACACAAAAGACAACTTTTGAACCGGTTATTTTTTTTATCTCAACATCGCTTTAACTGGTCGTGTTTCGCCGGGAACGTTTTCTTACTTATCATTCAATTCAAAACTATAGGCCTATCATATTGAGTGTTTAACCAATTTAATTCTGAAGGGAAGTGAGTGCCACCGTAAGTGAATGCGTTAGGACCTGCAGATTAAAGCTCAGATAACGGTGTAGGATTAATAGAAAAGAAGGTATTTAGGTTTATGCAGAGCTCTAAAATAGCTGAAAATCGTCGTTTCTTTGATAAAAAAATAACCGCCAATAGTGAAATAAAAATTTAAAAAATTAGCATTCTCTTACTTCAAACATATTGTACTTTTGTACTTTCAATAATTAAAATAAAATGTTAAAGCAACCGAATAATTTTTTTTCTGGACCACTTGATATGCATTGTGACCCTGTGTTGTATGCTATGTATATTAATTTCTCCCTTATTAACAATAAAATAATGTAATTCGTATAAATCAATTTTTTGTTATTATTATTTCAGGAAATTGATGATTCAGATGCAGACCCTCATTGGGTGCCAGAGGCACCCGTCAAAAGAAGGCTTTTTTATGGTAAGCATTTAGGTATTAGGCCTACTGTGTATAAGGGTCATATTCACAAAATGGTTTAATTTCCTGCAAGACAAAAATAAAAACTAATTTCTTAATAAAAATAAATTTTTGGTCTAATACATTTAATATACTATTGTGATCTCTAAAAAATATCAGCCAAGCTGAATTTTTTATTTTTTTCCCCATAAAAAGCCGGTTTTTAATGCAGGAGCCATAAAAAAATACAAGTTGTTCACGCAAATTCTTGTGTTGCCGTAAACCATTATAAAAAACACATATTAATAACCTAAAACAAAATTGCTATCTTAATAAAAAATGCACCACACTGATGGGTTTAAGCTCAGATTAATGCTTTAGGTTGCTGAGTGTCCAACTACTTCCCTAAGGTTTTGTGTTGTTACAGATACTGAATCATCTTCTCACCTGTTGGTTCCCTGGCAGAAAGTAATGTTGAAAGTGGAAAATCGCTGCAGAGAGTAGATGTAAGTACTCTTAATAATTATGAAATTACCGCCACTAACCTTAACAGTCATGACAGGATTATCATGAATACTCCACAAATATTATATAAATTTAATAAATCATTTGTGACATTTGACAGTGAGTCCTAATCAGGTGTACATTAAAAGATTAATGTCTCTCTTAAAATTATTAAATGTCTCTCTTAAGTTCATTAACTTGCTTGCTACTTGTGTGCAGAATTTTTTTATGAAATTTAAACCGGTATTGTGCCTTACGTATAAGCCAGCGAGTTTTCTCATAATATTACATTGTGGTAACATTTTTGCTGTTTTATTACGAAAAAAGGTAATGAATTTTGAGATCATTATAACATATAAAAGTTGCAGGGACTTCCCTCACTTTCCATAATTAATTGTAAGAGAAAAAATCAAACCTCATAGCAAAACTACAACTTAGATGAATATTTTGACACTTCATGCATTAATCAAAGAACTTTTACTGTCTTGATGAGTATTTTAACAGTTATTGTGGAATTGGGTCACTTAGTTATTTATTATTATTTTGCTTTTTTATTGAATTAATAACAATTTTATATGCATATATATATATTTATTTAATATGCTTCGTTATAAGAATATTTTGACAACTGTCCTGTCATTGTTATGATGTTATGGCATTCTGGTAATAAATAAATAAATTAATTAATTAATAAAACATTTTCTATATATATATTTTTTTAAAACCTCCACTGCCCGTCACCATGGGCCAATAGGCCTGTGCGGTGATCTAAAGACAGCAAGGTACAGTCACGGCATTAAGTCACATAGGCTAACTAGAGGTGACCGCTCATGTTTGTGCATGTAATGTTGTCACCCGGGATTGAAGCGGTGACCGCTGGCTTGTGAGGCCAGAGCTGTACCACTGAGCTACCGCTCCCGTAAATTTGTCAAGAAATGGCCGGGAGTGTTGAAAAACAGCTTAATATAATAATAATAATCTTTATTTATAATATTCTTTATTGATAAATAAACAGGTTTCCTATTGACTATAAGCTTGAATGGCCCCCTCACAGAATACACATTTCTTTACAGAAGGAAAGTTTTAAAATTCAGAAGAAATTCACATAGGAAGCTGCTTAATATTTACTATATATTTGATTTACTATATTTAACACTCTGGCACAGGAAAATAAACATTTCTAAAACTATTGCATTTCACTTATAACTAGGGTCTACAGATATATTATTCATTGTTTCAGAACTTTGAAATCTCTAACCGTGATCAAGCTAGATTAAAATTGAAGAAAGTGAGAGAACAAATTGAAGAGTGGAGGAAGAAAAAAAAGCTAGCGTTAAAAGAAGGAAGAAAAAGCAGGGCGAGAAGAATACAAAAACAAATAGCTAAATTTGCAGGTCAACTCCCCTGCAATTCTTCGGAAATGAATTTTGAAGAGGTACTTCCTATTTGTATGTTCTAATATATAAACTCTGAATTATGGTTCAGTTTTATACCACTTTGGGGATGTAGGCTATACTTTACTTTTAAACTAGTGATGTGTCGAGACCGAAACTCAAATCTCAAAACCACCGAAACTTAAGAAAAGTTTAACGTCAGTTTTACTTTAAAAGTTTTAACGTCATTAATTACTGTTTTTACGAAAAGGAAAGTAGGAAAATAACGACGTTGATGAATAATTCTTAGGATTTAAAAGCCCACTTATCATCGTCCTATCGAAATTTACTCAATTCTTTTAAATGTTTTATAAAATAAAGAATCCCATTGACCGGTTGCGAGCGAGGAGCTTTGTACAACTAGAATCAACTTCGTTCGTTATGAATGAGACAAAACAAATCACTAAACATAATATCGTCGGCTCACGGTTTTCACAACAACATAAAGCATAGAATATCGTAACGACGCAAAATAGCATCTTTAAATTGCCATCAACGAAATTCTGACTTAAATGACAATGGATCGGTTGTCTGTTTGAGTTGCGCAGTAGACTTGATCTCCGTACGCCGTCGCCGTATTCCCTTCCAGCAGCAGCATGATAATTAATTGTTCGCTAGCTAACTCATCATCTCTTGATTCTAATTTTTAAAGCTACGAAAAATGCTTTTCTCTTTTAAGAAATATTAAAATAAAGATTATATGTGTTAACACGAGTCATTATCACGGTAAAATAAGGATCGGCCTGATACGTTAATAGTACGGTACGATAATCCAGTAACACAGCGAAGGAATTATGAGGCTAGGGCAACACTGCTATTGCTGCTAACCAACTTTTAACAAAGGGAAACTGCCGGTGTTGTCTGCTGTTTTTGGTGTCTCAATTCAATAATCTCCTTTCTTGACTTATTTATTTAGTTTAGTGATGTTCATATTGAAATGTTATCAATGTGATGATTTAATTTCCTTGTTTTGCTAGCCTACAAAACGGCTAATGAAACCGATCTGACAGTGTAAACTTAAAACAATGGACACGGCGTCTCGTCGTATTAAGTTAATTGTTAGGCCTAGTCGCTGCATGGTTTGTCGTTAGTAGTTTATGATTAGAGTTTCTCTGTTAAAGTGCCGACCGTAGTGGATGGATATTGTTATTTTTGTGCCGAATGAGTGTCAGGGTAGACAGCAAAGACACAGTTATGAACAGTTTTTCTATCAGCGTATTTCTGATTGATTAACTTATGCCTACTGGTGCATTACTGATTGAGTAGGCTAATCTGTGTATTTAGTATTTTTTATGATTATATCTGATTTTCTTAATTAAATTAATTTTGACTCTTGGTTTATTAAGATTTCTTTTACATTATAGTGTAGGCCTACCGGCCTACCTATGACAGTAAAAATAAAATTGTTTTGGTTTCTAGAGTTTTTACTTCTGAAAGAACTCCTAATTAAAATTACTAAGGCTAATTGATACACTTTGGTAGTGATGAAACTTTTCTTTCTATTTTTAAATACTTGAAAAGTGATATGATTTATTTGGAGTTACTGGTTTTAATCAAACCCCTTACCAGGCAAGTAAGTAGGCCTAGGCTTTAAGGAAGTTATAGCCACCTGAATAAGTTAATGGTGAACAATTAATGGTGAGTAAGTTTTTAATAGTTTCGCGAGTTGAGTTTTGAGTTTCGGGATTCGAGATTCGATTTTTTAAGTTTCGGTTTCGAGTTTCGAAATTCCTGGTTTTGACCATCACTATTTTAAACTACAGTAGAAGCCTTTAAATTCAACCGCGGATGGTTTGGCCGCCGAATAATCTGTCCGATGTTTACCAGAAATCAAACATTCGGCCACAACATTTACGACAGCTTAAATAAATACTACTGTTGAATGCTCAACTTAAATGTCATTTCCTCATCATCATTTTCTCCCTAGTAGTGAGATAGTAAAGTATTAGTGTAAATTGATCATTAAGCAGGGTGTCTACCAGGTGGGAAAATGGAGAAAAAGTTGGGAATTTTGTGAAGTGGGGAAAAGTCGGGAATGAGTCGGAAATATAGGTTTTGGCCGGGAAAAACTCATTTTATCATAAAATATCAGAATTTTCTGGGAAAAGTCTGGAATTCAAGTTTTTTGCCAGGAAAAACTCATTTTATAACAAGAAATTTCGGGTATTTT